>JAHDVE020009509.1:0-29178 GCA_022606495.2 Halesus radiatus | reverse complement strand
TTTTTCTTTATTTAAATATAATTTTCCATTTCTACATATTATAATATAACGTATAAACTGTTGAATTCTAACACATCAACAATATGTTCAGAAAAATAGTACGAATTAACAAGTTCGTAGATACAACTTCAATCCGTGAACATTTTTCTTTATTTAAATATAATTCTCCATTTCTACATATTATAATATAACGTATAAACTGTTGAATTCTAACACATCAACAATATGTTCAGAAAAATAGTACGAATTAACAAGTTCGTAGATACAACTTCAATCCGTGAACATTTTTCAGTTGTTGCTGCTTTCTTATTGATACGTGCATTGAATACTTTAAATTATATTTAATTTTTATTAATGTAATTAAATAAGAAAATTTGGTTTCAGATGTATTTTTTTATTATTAAATTAAATATATAGCCATATTTATTTTACTTTACTGACGCATTCATTACGACTCCTGTGCATAAATATTGAGGAGTGTTTGAATTTTTGTAATAAGGAACACAAGTGGAATTTTTTTTTATATATTAATAATGAAGTTCAAACTTCAATACCAGTATATTTCGTTTTTTTAAGTTTAAAGCTTTTTTAGAACTTTTCATGGTTAAAATAAATTTCAAAGTTTTAATTTTTCAAA
This sequence comes from Halesus radiatus, assembly GCA_022606495.2. Lineage (NCBI taxonomy): Eukaryota > Metazoa > Arthropoda > Insecta > Trichoptera > Limnephilidae > Halesus > Halesus radiatus. Next base: position 28,541 of record JAHDVE020009509.1, on the reverse strand, counting down.
GGCCGCCAAAACCCACCAAATCTATGGCCGATCTGTTTTGATCAGTTTTGAAGTTAGAATGTCAAATTTCAAAACAAGAATGAGCTTTACCGTACAGAATTGTATATTCTATTCATGATAAACCATTACTAAACATAAGTAATAAAATTATGTACTTTTTTAGAAACTTTGACTTAAAGAATAATGATTGTGTTGACCATTAATATTATCATAATATTAGCATTGATAATTGGTTTGATCATGATCCAATATCTTTCATGAATAATATTTTCTTAATTAATATTAGCTTAAAGTCGCCCAAATTAAGTTAAATTTTTGAGAAAACTAAAAAAATACGTATTAAAAATACAAAACAAAATCGAAAAATAAAATATTTCATACTAATCCAAGAACATAATGCTCACGTGACGTCAGATATTCCGAATGCAATGGTACCAACATAACACGGTGTTTTGATAAGCTGATTTTTGTTTCCTTTTAAATAACGATTTATAAATTCTACATGTAAGCAAAGTTATATATTCAGAATCGGCGTTTGCTGATATATATTAATATATATTTTTAATGTCATCATATATTTCACTGGAGTTCCTTATTATCGTTACAGTTACCGATAATTTTCACAATATTTGGCATATTTTAACTAATTAATTAAGCCTATAGTAGAATTAACTTAGAAGTGTTGATAAATGTTGGGTGCATTTTACTTTTTTATTAAGAAATTCCCAACCATTGATTTTCATTTTCTTGATCCAGTTTAAATGCAAAAAAAACCTAAAATGTATCTGTTTTTTTTTTAAATAAGAGCTGCTAATATTGTCAACGAAATCGTAAATGTGCGGTTATTGCCTGCATTATTGAACATTTTATTGCTATTCGAAATTAAAGAATCGTTGCAATAGCAAAATTTACCATAAATGTAGGGGATATTCTTTTTATCGTTGTTCATATGATTATATTAACACTACATTATAGTGACAGGTTCACATTATAAACCACTAACCTGTATTCCTTGATACACAGAGGTACTGGATGCTGGTGTTCTGGGCGTCAGTAATAACTCGTGTATTGTGTGTGGGTATTTTTCGTGAATAATATTATATACCAACAGGAAAAAATATTTTTCCATTAATGTGTTTGAAATGTAACTCGTAATTTAAATTATTTGAATATTTCAATTATTTTCTCTAAAAAAGCGCCGTTCTTGTTTTCTATCAGAACAGTGAAAATGTTTTTTTTTTTTAATTATTTATTCTATTTTTTTAGCGACTTGATAAATAATCGCGTGAAAATACCAAATATGGCGTAATTTTAAAATTGTTGAAGAATAAAAGTTAAAAATGCATGTATATTTTGTAGAATATTTAATTTTGTTTTTTGTTTTTTCTTAGTCCTAAACACTAGGGGTCCTATTATATTGTTTGAATTAATTAATCATTTGTAACTATGTATTTAAACGAATATACGAGTAGATGTCTGAGAAATTATTTTAATGATCGATTTACAAATCAATTATTCATTAAATTGGTGCGTATCAGAATTATCAAAGAAACACAATCGAAAGCTTTGTAAAAAAGTGTAAGCATGTATTGTGCTGTTCATAGTAGGTATTAAGGAAACATAATAACAATCAGAGAAACTATTTAATGGTCAATGCTTACTGCAATCTGTGTTAATCATGCTTTTTTTTAAATATGTACTTATTTGAAAAAAAAATACAAATTTTTAAAAATTATCAGCTTGAGGGATTTTTATAAAGTAGTTGGAAATATCTGAACAGTTCGGGTTTCAATTTTTTTGTAGCTGTATGATGATGCCTTCGTAGAATGCTGGTGGGTATATGGTTATTTTCGATAGATTTCATTTGCAAAATCCTCAAAACATGCTGTCTTTAGGAACTTCAACTGCAGACATTGTACAAATATAGCAGCATCTCTTATACTCTATAGGATTGTATCCTGGTCAAAACCCGATATATAAATATTCAAAACGTAAGACACCTACCTCGCTAGAAGTCAAATAGCAGAGACGAGAGTCTGTGCTCTCAATGGACGCCTGCTGGACCATCCCGTAGCGCTGGGACTCACGGTCGCTCAGGTAGTCCGAGCGGAGACTGTCCTGGCGGTCGAACATTCCTCTGTAAACAAAAAAAGTATTACTTATAATATAAAAACGAATATTCCCAAAGATATTTTAGTCCCATTGCTGGGTACGGGATCCCTCCTGAACTTGACTATTGTTGACCGGGAACTACCATTTTAGACGTCTGCATCTTTTGAGTTCGTTTTTCCGTATTTGCTTTTGTCTTCCCGGTGGCCTTTTTTCCTCCTGGCCTTCAGTATAATGGGTTCATTCTGATCTATACATTGCCACCGCGTCCTTGTTCTTGACGTGGAATCGTCTCTAATCTCTAAATTGAAATGGGGCGCTCTAGTTGATTTTTCCTACACGATCGGTAACATCCTTGTCTAGACATCGAGTGCCTTGTTTCTAAATCAACTTTGGAAGTGGTAAAATATTTGGAACTATTTATCACGTTCTAGAATTTATTTTTGAGGAGATAAGAAACACGAAAGTAGGCAAATAATTCATCAGTCGAGTCGTTAAGCTCAAGAACGACTCGTTCTTAAGGCAAAATGCCGAAATGATACACGGTGGTAGTTCTTCGGAGCATCTTGTATTAAAAAAAAAAGATCTCAGCTGACGTCTAAACTGCAATTCATCAGTTAAAATAGGAAATTCTACACCTGCTTAGGTACAGTCAAATGTTTTAAATCAGGTGTCCGGGGCTCAAGACCATAAGGAGCTGCCAACCACCCAGCGCCGGAAATGCTATAGGTTCATAATGTGCAAAAAGCAATCTGAAAATAATATAGTTAAAGTGGTTGCGTATGCCTATGTTTTGTCCATGGTCCTTTCCGTACGAGACCTTCCTATACTAATGTCGACCTGTGACTGTCAATAAATAACCTCTCCAACAAAATGTTTTATTTAATACAACAAGTATTAAAAAAATAATCTTCAAATCCTTCACAATCCATAACTTGGGATTAGAAGACATCTACTTCAAATCCTTCACAATCCATAACTTGGGATTAGAAGACATCTACTTCAAATCCTTCACAATCCATAACTTGGGATTAGAAGACATCTACTTCAAATCCTTCACAATCCATAACTTGGGATTAGAAGACATCTACTTCAAATCCTTCACAATCCATAACTTGGGATTAGAAGACATCTACTTCAAATCCTTCACAATCCATAACTTGGGATTAGAAGACATCTACTTCAAATCCTTCACAATCGATAACTTGGGATTAGAAGACATCTACTTCAAATCCTTCACAATCCATAACTTGGGATTAGAAGACATCTACTTCAAATCCTTCACAATCCATAACTTGGGATTAGAAGACATCTACTTCAAATCCTTCACAATAACTTGGGATTACTTCAAATCCTTCACAATCCATAACTTGGGATTAGAAGACATCTACTTCAAATCCTTCACAATCCATAACTTGGGATTAGAAGACATCTACTTCAAATCCTTCACAATCCATAACTTGGGATTAGAAGACATCTACTTCAAATCCTTCACAATCCATAACTTGGGATTAGAAGACATCTACTTCAAATCCTTCACAATCCATAACTTGGGATTAGAAGACATCTACTTCAAATCCTTCACAATCCATAACTTGGGATTAGAAGACATCTACTTCAAATCCTTCACAATCCATAACTTGGGATTAGAAGACATCTACTTCAAATCCTTCACAATCCATAACTTGGGATTAGAAGACATCTACTTCAAATCCTTCACAATCCATAACTTGGGATTAGAAGACATCTACTTCAAATCCTTCACAATCCATAACTTGGGATTAGAAGACATCTACTTCAAATCCTTCACAATCCATAACTTGGGATTAGAAGACATCTACTTCAAATCCTTCACAATCCATAACTTGGGATTAGAAGACATCTACTTCAAATCCTTCACAATCATAACTTGGGATTAGAAGACATCTACTTCAAATCCTTCACAATCCATAACTTGGGATTAGAAGACATCTACTTCAAATCCTTCACAATCGATAACTTGGGATTAGAAGACATCTACTTCAAATCCTTCACAATCCATAACTTGGGATTAGAAGACATCTACTTCAAATCCTTCACAATCCATAACTTGGGATTAGAAGACATCTACTTCAAATCCTTCACAAGCCGTAACTTGGGATTGGAAGACATCTACTGCGTTGGCAACATTTGAACTTGTCTCTAGGCTAGGGCATCGAAATGTGCATCTAACGATTATCGAAAAATGTATGAAAAAAGGTTTTGTCAAGGAATTTTTTTTACGTATCGCACAATAGTTAGTTAGTCGGGTGTAGAGCTTGTTTTTTATGATCATTTTCCTGTGCTTTGCGTTAAAATTTCCGCGTAACTCAGCCAACAACCAATTAGTGGGTTTTAATATTCCTAGTATAAAGTTCATTGCACGTATAGAGATGATCAATACTCCTGCCATCATTATATTGTCTCGGTGACTTTGCAGTCACTGGATTTTGGAAGTTGGTTTGGAAAAAAGAAATATTTTTGTGGGTTGTTTTGTAATCATGCGAAACTTACGTATATTAACGCTCTAGTAACAGAATAAATAACGTAATAAATGAAGTACCTTCGTGTAAAACTCGGCTTGCACAGTGACATGCTTTTTTTAATCTGTTACTTACCTATTATATTATAATTTATAATTTATAATTTTCTATCTACAGAATGTAAGTGTCCAAACATATTGTCTATAAATACATACAAAAATGAAATAAAAAACTGGATTAAAACCAAAGATATCAACCTTTTCCTGCTATAATCGTATATTTTTGTAATTTTATTTTCTTTTTTTTCGTTTTGTTTTTCTTATTTAACTTAATTTTTTTTATTTAACTTACCTTCAACATCCATGTATTAAAAAACTATACTAATATACTGCAACTAACTGATGCCAGGTTTACCCACGCACTGGCCTTGCCTATGTGGGATTTTTTGTTTTATATACATTGCACGTAGGTTGTTCACATGCATTAATAATTTAATGTTAAAACAAACAAATAAAAAATTATAACCATTGTACCTTGTTTGTATGAATGTATGTATCAAAAAATTAATTAATAAATAAATGAATTATTAAAAATAATTACGAATAAAAAATCGTAAATGAAAAAGTCCCAAAGTGTCCGCTATGGGGAACTGGTTAAAAAGATGAATATACTTGAAATGGGTTCCTGTCATCGGTAACCAGAACCGAAGACATATGACAACCAGCAGTAGCAGGCCCAGCGACCGCTGTCGATATTTTATTAGTAAACTAAATAATGTTGTTTTTACAGATTGTCATACATTGCATTAATATTTACATGTTTTCGTATTATTGTTACGTGACAGCGGCCATTGGCATGCAGATGACAATATTATTATAGGTTAGTTGTAAAGTTTTTCAGATCATTTTGGTAAATTTTGTTCGGTTTCAGTTTCAGTACCGATAAATCGGCGTTATTTGAAATGTAATAATGCAGCTTCATACAAAAAGGTGTTAAAATATGTTAGATATTTTATTATTGTCATATGCTGTACATTACCTACTAATATAATATAATAATAACTGTTTACTTCGTGGTTTGGATGGTTAAGCCGTGTCAAATAAACCCGTGTACTATGATCGCGCTTTTTGTATATCGGGCCCGGTCATCTGGAATAAGCTTCCCCCAAATATTGCTAATTTTCAGAATTTAGCAGAGTTCAAACGGGTATTGAAAACAAAATTATTCAAAAAATCCTATTCGACATAAAATATAAATTCATGTACGTAGAAACATAATTTCAGGACATTTTTTTATTTCGTTTTCTTTTTCTTTTTTCTTTTTGCTTTTGTTTGTGTTTTTCTTTTTCTTTTTCTTTTTCTTTTTCTTTTTCTTTTTCTTTTTCTTTTTTCTTTTTTTCTTTTTTCTTTTTTTCTTTTTCTTTTAATCCTCCATAGCTTATTTAGTTGCGGTTTTCTCTCCTTGTTATTTAATTCCATTAGTATTCAGTGAAAAACTATGTATATAATGTCATATAATTTTCTCTTGTTATTTGTACCTACTATATATTTGATTATTTACACCCTTAGTTTCTAAATTGTTATTTTATAATACCCGCTCATGAATATTGTATGTCATAGTATTAATTTGCATATTGCATATATATTATAATAACAGATATACTATGTAGTATATCTGTTATTTTACAATTATATTAGGTTAGGTTAGTTAGTGTAAAGCGCACTTGAGGTGAAAAAACTGCGCTATAGAAATGAACTCTTATTATTATTATTAAGCGGTTGAAGCGCCAAGCGGGCGGCCCGGGTTTGATTTCCAGCCAATATTTATTATTGTCATATGCTGTACATTACCTACTAATATAATATAATAATAACTGTTTACTTCGTAGTTTGGATGGTTAAGAGGTTGAAGCGCCAAGCGGGCGGCCCGGGTTTGATTTCCAGCCAATATTTTTTTGGGGTTTTTTTCTTTTGTATTTGCTTTTTTTTAAAACATTGTTTTTTTTTCCATTTTTCAAATAATATTTTTTTTGAGCGTGTGGACGTTGATTCTATAAATCTATCTTCGATTCCCCGAAATATATTTCTTTACCGGTATTTACCGAAATCAATTAAAATTTCAAAAACGAACGCTCTCCTGAAGTTACTGAAATTGTAAATGTTAATAAAATTCCAAGTTCAACGTACGCATTTGGAAAGTTACCGTGTTAACCTTTACGAATAATAAAATGAAGACCATATAATGTGATAGCTACCGCCAGGCTGCTCATGTCTTGATGGTGATACTTTAGACATGTTGATAAATCTATCTGTTCATGGGGAACGAACTGTTAGTCTATTTATTTAAGAAGAGGGGGAGGCAATCGGTACTTACTGCATAAGGCGTGAAATTTCGTGGAACCGGCCCTGTATATATCGAGAAATAACAGGGAAATATAAACTTGTAAAAGTACCTCTGTTCAAGGGAATCAGCCCTGTTGCTCTTGTAACCAGAATCGTTCAGACTGCCCTCGTGGCGCAGGCTCGGCAGCGAGTCCCAGGGGGAGCGGCGCGGTGGCGCGGGCGGCAGCGAGCCACGGGCCCCCTGCGAAGGAGGGGCGCCGCCTTGGCTGGAACCCAGCGTGGAGGAGCCAGAGCGCCAGCCATCGGAGTGGCGGAACCACTGGGCACGGGCAGACTCACCGATGCAGGAAGCGCAGCGCGAGTTAGACACGAAGCTGGAAGTATTACGTTTTTTGTTAGTGTGTCTCCAACATTTGGAAAGTCTAAGGGCTATCAACGGAAAAGCCAAAAATATTGTTGGAAATCGATTTATAAAAGCCTGATTTTATGACGTAGTTTTTTGATACCATTAATATACGCTTCTTTATGATTTGCGTCGCTTTCCTGCACTTCATCTCTTGTCGGTATTGTGTCCTAGTCGTTTATGACGAGGCAAAACACTACCCCGGGGGAGTACTAATGGGTGAAAGCATCCACTGCGCAAAAGATAATAATTCAAGCGACATGTGCGCGATTTCAGTCTCACCAAAAGTCTCTGTAAGTCATCGGAACGAGAGTATTGTATTATTATTAGCTAGTATAAAATTAATATAATTTTTATTGTTTATTTTAGTAATGCCTACTCACTGCGTTTTATTAAGCGTTTTGAGAAATATGGGATTACCTAGGATGTAACAAAATGGATTAACATTACCTTGAGTTATGATCACTCATGTATCCTTGGTCGCGGTCGCGGATTCGCTCCCTAAAAAAAATCATTATAAGTATTCTTAAAAACCAAAGAATATCTATAATGAATTCAGAAATATTTGCCTTCTTGTAATTAAAAATATACCTCGTGTTGTGATCGCTCAGATATCCCCTCTCCCGCTCTCTCTCCCTTTCTCGCTCCCTTTCTCTATCCCTCATGAGCTCATTACGGTCACTGAAAAAAAAACAGAATATTTACTACTTGTATGTAATATAACTTGTCTAATGTGTAGTGCTGTGGAAGAAGTGTTTTTTTAATTAACGGTAATTATTCGAATGGTCACAAAGACAACGGAAATATCAACCATCGAGAGCAATAAATCTGTTCCACGGCTTTGGTCGTACATTACGTGATTTTGTTCTAATTAATTGCAGAAAAGTAGGTCGTGATCGCTTGTATTACTGATTTTAATTCGTCATGTTTATTAAAATCAGTTCTAATGGTTGAAAAACGAAAGAAAATTAAATTTCGGTTATATTTTCTATCGGAATTCGTTGGATAAAAACGGGGCGGTAATTTTAAAAACTGGTTCCTGATCTAAAACGACAGATAAATTGCCCTTCAGCTTAAATAGCCCCAACTAATGCATTACTAATTTAATTTCCGAGATATACGAGTATCTTTTCTTTTGAACCATATCTATGGTCTAAGAAGCCTTTATTAGGTGACGTGGCCTTGCATTATTGTTTAAATTGGTTTAGTTATCAAAGAGCTGATTTTTTATTTTTATTTGAGTTTACCTGTAGTAACCATCCCTTTCAGATCTCTCCCGTCCGGCACTGGGTGGTCTTTCAACACTGATGCGATGGGGCAGTGGGAGTGTAGAGGATTTCGGACCACCTTGTTGTTGCATCTGCATCTGCATGGGACCTAAACATAAAAAAATATTTGAATCGGAGAACCTTAAGCATTATTACCGCTATTATGATCAATGAAACATATTATATCTCGTGAACATGATGAACGCATTGTTATGAATTCAACTTACGTCTGCGCGGTGGATACGGGCTGCGTTGAATTGATCCTGGAAGGCTTTCTGCGAATTCTGTAATAACAAAAGATTGATTGATTAATTAATATAAATATATTGTTTTTAAAAATCCATAATACAGGTATATGTTCTGATTTCAAGGAGTGTTCCAGTTTTGTTAAAACGTAAGTAATTATATTCAATATTACAATGAGGTCTAAAAGCTTCAATATATTATTTAATTACACGTTTGAAATAGCAAGTTAGAAAGTTCCTTAAATACGCCTTTCATTCCAATTATGTTGGTGTTTTGTATATTATTAACTCTGCAACGTAATAATAAAATGTTGTTGCATCTGTATTCTATAACCGCAATAATAAGGACTAAAACTATGACATCCATCATTATTTTATTTGATTTACATTAATTTGATACGTCTCGATGACTATTTATTATTGATATCGTTATTTAATTATTTCGCAGCGAAATTAATCCATGTTCACATTTATCTATACACACCTAAGATTACTAGTACCTACTGATGAGGGTGATTTTTTTATTAATACTGGCGGACTTACAAAAATAATTTACCGATACACAATTATATTTAGTGATTAAGTTGTATAATACGATTATAGCTAAAGAAATAATACTGAAGGAAAGGAAAACAAATCATTGTTATATTAAGTAATAAATTCGAATAAATAATCTTGAATTGCGTAATAGGGGAAATTACTAGGCAAGGGGTATATATATATATATATATATATATAATTACAATAATTAAATCATGGATCGTTAAAAATGATCCCGTAAACATGAAAAGAGTATTCATTTGAAATAATGCTGCTTCCAACTATCAGATATAATAGCAAGCAAATAATGCTGCTTCCAACTATCAGATATAATAGCAAGCAAATATATAAGGATTAAATTATAGCAAATTACTTTGTTTTAAATTGTGGTTAAAACAAAGTATTTTTTTATCAATGAATGAATTTAAAAATATTATTAATAAATGAAGTTAAAAATATACTTAGTATTCACCACTTTATAAATATACATTGATATATACACGTTTCGAAAGCGATGCTTTCATCGTCAGGAATATATGAATACTTAGTATATTGTATTATATTAATATTTTGTTTTTATTTTTATATATTATATAATATTATTATTATTTTTATTATCATTACATTATTATTAATACGATGATTTATAAATATAAAGCATCGTTTCGAAATATGTAGATATCAATGTATATTTATGTGGTGAATACTAAGTATATTTTTAAAATCATTTATTAATAATGACGCCATAAAGTGAATACCAATCGTTTGAAGAAATTGTAATTTTTTTATCATTTAAGTAAAATGGTGCAAGAAAATTTAAGGTTATTTATTATGACCGTATTAATGAATCGTTAGGCTGAACTGTAATAATAAATATTTTAATATTATCAGTGAACAATTAAAAATATGATTCATTTGCTACCATGAGAGAATCAATGAGTCAATGAGACATGTAACATAATCAATATTGGCAAAAAATGTCATTAAATTAAAAATACAGCAATAATAACAAGACGTACAAGGCAATTTACACAATAATGAACACAAAAATAGATAGGACATAAAAGAAAGCTCTTACGGAATAAGATGCAGTGAGATATATTCGTATATAAGCAACGAATAATGGTGCAAGTGGCGGTTTAAAGAAGAAGTTGCATGACAAGGACGTTATGAGCACAATAAATAGATATAGATTGCTTGTCCGAAGGGTCCGATATACCCCAAGTGCTAAACGACGTCGAAACGTGATTTGGCAGAGCCGGTGAAAAGGGTAGAATAGACGTTTGGGTGAATTCTTGTACTTTTCTGACAATTTTCGATGGAGTCATCAATCGATTGCTTGCAGCGTATCGTGAAATATTTTGGAAATGCCGAAAATTTGATTTTGGACAAATATATCGTCGCTAGCACCCAACGGTATGAAAAGGAGATCACCGATATACCCACTAAACTGACTAGTCTCATAAGCATCTAGAATATCGATGGACTGTAAGATAGTGCCATGAGGGGTAGAAAATCCTTTATTCATTAGGGCATTTTGTGTGATTGTCCGGTCCCCAGCTCCGAGGGGACGACTGAAGAAGAATTTTATTGCAACAGACAGAGAGGTTACAATGAAGCAATACTTAAAACTCGATAACGTCGTTCATACACGCATCTTTTGCTGGGTCAACGTATTTTCAGCGACTTTTTTTCTCTTTCGAAACGAACTATGAAAAGGGTAGGTACTCACCAAGATTTTCCATGCTCTGCGACAGAAGAGCCTCAAACGTGTGCAGACTGTAACTTTCAGCATCCATACCCTTGGCGAGTGTGTTCCTGAGATGCATCTCATACTCCAGCAGGAGACGGGATGTGGGAGAGCCCGGAGTGGGGGTCGCACCTGTCTGCTGCATTTGTTGCTGAAATGTATGAAATATTATATAAATTAAAAATATACTTTGTATTTACCACTTTAATTAAAATATATAAATATTTCTCTACATGTTTCGATAGCAATGCTATCATCTTCAGGAATAAATGAATACTAAAAAATAATTTCAAGTATAGAAATATGATAAAAAATTTAAAACAATAATTTAAGAATATACAAAATATGAGCATAAACAAAAATGATTTAAAGTAGGTAAGTAACAGATTAAAAATGTTAATGACAAAATAATTATAAAACATTGAATAATACATTTAAATTAGAAATATAAATAAAAATTATCATTATTAATATTAATATGAAAATAAATTTAAGAGATAGCTATTTTTAAAAAATATTTGATTATTTATTAAATTTAATTCGCTATTAACACTTTTTCTTATTTCTAAAATTTCAAATTTATCTAATTGTAAACCAGTTGTATTTGTATGTAAAACTTTTAAACCTTTATTTATATCAAACGAATGATTGGTTTCTAAAATATGATTTGCAAATTCAGAATAGTTGTTATTATTTAAACATCTTAGGTGTTCCTTAACCCTAATACTGAAATTTCTACAAGTCTTTCCGATGTAAAAATAGTTGCAATCATTACAAATCAATTTATATACTCCTGATTTATTCAAAATATTATCTTTATCTTTGTTATTTAAAATGTATTTTTTTAATTTATTATTGGTATAAAAAGCTGGTTGGATAGTATTTGGCAAGTTTTTAATTATTAAATTTGCGGTATTGTTATTTAAAATAATATTTTTCTCCATTGTTTATTAACATCAGTTATTTGTGGATATACATAAGATTTAATAATTTTTTTCTTAAGCTTTTTGTTTAACATATTGTTTATTAATTTAGTACTATAACCATTATTTATTGCAATCTGTTTAATTATATTTAATTCTTTGTTAAAATTATTATTTGATAATGGTATATTAACTAATCTACTAAGCATAGAATGAAAAGCTGATAATTTTTGAGAAAATGGATGATTAGAAGTATTATGTATAACAATATCTGTATAAGTATCTTTACGATATATATTAAATTCAAATTTATTATTAACAATAGAAATATTTAAGTCTAAGAAGTTTATGTTAAAATTTTGTCCTATTTCTATGGTGAATTTAATTTTTTAATGGATTTTATTTAGAAAATTTAGGAAAATATTTAGTTGTCTTTCATTCCCAGTCCAAATACAAAACACGTCATCTACATATCTTTTCCAAAAATAAACATATTTTAATAATAAAGCGCAACTATTAAAAATTTTATTCTCTAAATTGTCTAAAAATATATCAGCTAATAAAGGGCTAATACTAGACCTCATTGATAAACCATCTTTTTGTTTAAAAATAATATTATCAAATTGAAAATAGTTTTGTTTTAAAATAACATTAAATAAATTATTAGAAACCAATCATTCGTTTGATATAAATAAAGGTTTATAAGTTTTACATACAAATACAACTGGTTTACAATTAGATAAATTTGAAATTTTAGAAATAAGAAAAAGTGTTAATAGCGAATTAAATTTAATAAATAATCAAAAAAAAAATTAAAAATAGCTATCTCTTAAATTTATTTTCATATTAATATTAATAATGATAATTTTTATTTATATTTCTAATTTAAATGTATTATTCAATGTTTTATAATTATTTTGTCATTAACATTTTTAATCTGTTACTTACCTACTTTAAATCATTTTTGTTTATGCTCATATTTTGCATATTCTTAAATTATTGTTTTAAATTTTTTATCATTTTTCTATACTTGAAATTATTTTTTAGTATTCATTTATTCCTGAAGATGATAGCATTGCTATCGAAACATGTAGAAATATTTATATATTTTAAGTAAAGTGGTAAATACAAAGTATATTTTTAATTTATATAATTAATAATGATGCCACAAAGTTACCAAACATTTGAAGAAATTATGTATGAAATATGTTTGAATTTCAGAATTTATATTTAATTGGTACAGTATTTCACTTTAAGGCTCGTCGCAAACCATAATGCTGCTGCATTTACTATTTAATCTTTTTGACAGTTGACTGTAATTAAATTGTGTTATTTGACATTTAATTCGTACTCTGAATATCGCTATGGTGAAAAGCCACTATACAAATTCGAAACGTTGCTTGAAAACTTGTCTCTGTCTCGACACATGAACTTTTCCAGTGAGACAGACATCGAACATGCCTTTATAATTATGTTTTATCAATATTAATAAAAATAAATTAAATGGCTTTAGCCGTATTTTGTGACCAGATCTGAACAGCCAGTTACTTCACCACCTTCCACTTCCCATCTCCTTCCCTTCAGCATCACAAAATACCCCAATAAAGGATGCCACAGTCCAGCTGTCTTCGTATAGGTGGGACTATTGTGCGGTGTTCACATAACAAGTTGCAGGAGGCTGACCCCCTCAGATAATGGGGATTACGTCTTAAATAATACCCATAAAATTAACCTGATGATGATGAGGCCTTCTCCCCTGGAAGTGGTGCGGCTGATCCTGGTCAGAGTTTCCGTTGGAGGAGCTGGGCGTGGTGGCGTAGCACTGGTTGTCGAACATCACGTTGTCAGAGGGCGGGGAGAGGTCGCGTTCCAGCTCCAGGTACAGGCCCCGCCCTGGGTAGCCGCCCCCGCCCCCGCCACTCACTGACTGCTGGCGGCCGATTTCGTGAGAAGACCTGAAAAATTAAAGGATGTTAAAATTATATTCGGGAACTCGTTATGTTTAAAAATCCACACTTATGTCGAAAAAAGTTATCCAAGCTAATTATAATAATCATCATTTAGTAGCAATTTTCATTGGCCGTGAAAAAATCGTTGTTTTTCCCTTTTAATTATGCAAAAATTCATTCCTCAAAATTTGTTTATTTTTTTAATTTCATTAAATATATTTATGACAACAAAAACATTAGCAACTCATCTCACTAGGACAATCCTGTGTTGAGATAAGCGGCTTTACAATTTAATAATAATCAGTAAATACTAATAAGTAAATAATAATACATGAATGAGAAATTGTAAATATTAATAAGTAAATAATAATACATGAATGAAAAATAGTAAATATTAATAAGTAAATAATAGTAGATAAATAATAAAAATTAGATTTTAGATTATAATAATTAAATAATAATAAGTAAATATTAATAAGCATATAATAATACACGTTAAATATTAAGTAAATATTAATAGGTAAATAGTAATAAGTACATAATAATAAAAATAGGTAAATAATAATAAGTAAATAAAATTATGTAAATAGTATGATATGTACAAAATTATGTAAATAGTATTAAGTAAATAATAATATGTAGGTAAAAAAAATAAAATTATAAGTAAATAGTAATATGTAGTAATCAGTAAGTAATAAGAAGTAAATAGTAATAATTAAGTAATAATAGGTAGATAATAATGATAATATCGAGCAAACATAAAGTTTCAACATTGATTACAACATAAGGGATAACATGGATAAAGCGAAATCACCACTCTCAGCTAACATACACTTTTTGACCATTTTTTAAAATAAATTATCCCTATCTATAGTTTTAATGTTGTCACTGAGCCAGCTGAGCCTATTATATAACAAAGGAGGTTTACAAGAAAACTCCTTGAACTCTCCCTTTTAAATTGAAAAGAAATTGGACCTAGAACACTACCCCGAGGAACACCATATAAAATTTATTTATTTGAACTAATATGATCATTAATCCTTACTCTCTGTGTTCTATTCCCAAGATAAGTTCTGAACCAATCTAGTGCTTTATTAGCAATACCCATTGCATTAAGTTTTTTAAGCAGTAAACCAAAAGCCTTAGACAAGTCTAGAAAGACAGCCATTGCTTTGTTGCCAACATCTAGAGCTTCTACGACTGTGGTGATCACTTTTAAAACTGCATCACTTGTTCCCATTTTCTCTCTGAAGCCAAACTGATTAATTGAGAGAATTTCATGTTTTTTTTTATTTTTATATAAGTCATCAATCTAATTTTAGCTAATTTCTCTATTATTTTTGACAAAGTGTTAAGTAGGGAGATAGGTCGATAGTTATTAACATTTCGGTTATCCCCTCCTTTAAATACAGGTACAACTTTGGCATTTTTGCAGTGATTGGGAAATAAGCCTTTCTCAAAGCTAACATTTGCAACGTGTGTAATAGGTATGACTAATTCAGAACAATTTTGTTTGTAGACCATTGCACTTATACTGTCATTTCCGTTTGAAAAACCTGATTTAAGCTCATTTATCAAATTAAGAACTTCCTTACAATTCGCTGGGTTAAATTCAAAACAGGCGTTTTGTAAAGAATGTGTTGGATTACAATTTTCAATTTAACATTTTTCGCTGGTATTATTTGAACTGCAGAAAAGATTAGCAAAATTTTTACCAACATCACTAAAAAATTCATTTACATGGTTAGTAATGAAAGTTAGATTATCATTTATAGATACAATCTTATTTTTAACATTTAGTCTATTAATGGAAACTGGTTCTTTTTGCATATCCAATGCTTCTTTTATTATTTTACATTGATGTTTTGTGTTGCCTCTAACCTCATGAAGCTTCTCCTTATAATATGATTGTTTAGTCGTTATAATTTTAGTACCCCAATTTCTATGTCTTCTGTAATATGCTAATTGTTCAATGTTATTCGGTTCTTTATGACAATTCTTGTGTATTTTGTCACGTTTTATGAAGCAGTTAACACAATGCCAGAAGTTATCCACGGTTTTAAACACTTTTTATTACAATGTATTTTCTTTGTAGATGAGCAATTCTCAATATGAATTTTTAAACATGTGATGAAATTATCAGTTGCTGTATTAACATCACTTGTAGATAAAACTGTATTCCAGGTTTCCTCTTTCAGTTTTGAATTTAGCAGGTCATTATCTACAATTACTTTTAGCTTTACATCAGATTTTTGTGATTTATTACTAAGGACTTAGGATAATTCAATATTGTAGCAAAATGATCTGTAACACTGGTCCTGAAGACAGCACTCCGAGTATTAACTTTTGATTTGAGCATAATGTGATAAATGCAACTTTCAGTACTTGAAGTTACTCTAGTAGGTGAAATAATATATGGTTTTAAACCATGGTAAATCATAAGTGAAAGATATTGTTGACATTTTAAATTGTTCATATCTAAAATATTTATATTTATATCAGCACATAAAATCACTTCATGGTTATGTGTTAATACAGAACAGAGTAAATCATTTAGATGGTCAAGAAAACTATCAATGTGTGCCTGAGAAGGAGATCGTTAAACTTCTATTACAGATACGTTATTAGTAAGTTGCAATTTAAGACAATTAGCATGTGGAATAACTATTTCTTCAACGGACGTTAAGACATCATTCCGGGTGTAAACAACAACTCCATCATTTTGTGAGTAATTTTTGTTTGTGTTGTGCGATGAATATCCAGTAATGCCTGGGATAAAAATGGAGTCTTTCAGCCAAGCCTCACTAAATATGATTATACTAAATCTGTGTCGAATTGATTCGAGAACAGCTACAGTATCATCGAAAAAAAATTTTATACATCTTATATTCGTAGAGTATATTGAAAGCTCAGAATGTATCAGGAATTCATTACGTATTACCGGGTCATTTATGTTAATATTATTTATTTATGTATTTTCATTTAATTCTAGATCTAAAAAAAATCCGTGTTATAAATAAAGATATCTTTGATCCAGCATTCGGTCAGAATAAGCAAGCCAAAATCTGAATCAAGTTCTGTTAGTAGAATCATTAGCCCATTGAAGTTTTTGTTAATGTTTCTGATATTCATGGAAAATATTTTTAGGTTAGATTGACTTAGGAATTCCAACACTGATTTTTTATAGAGTTCCATATTTCAAAACATTCAAAATTCAGGTTCTGTGGATTTTTTTTATCAATTCGAGAATTCAAAGAGCGCGAAGATATAGCTTGGTATTTAATTGTAGACATTTATTATTTGGCACTACGAACTCTCATTACTATGGCAACAGCAAGCAAGCTATTCACTAAATTCTTCGAAATAGTTTCAGATTTCGCGTTTGACAGTTCGTTTTAAAGAGACAATTCCAAATATAATTTTTTATTTTTTTTTTTTTTTTTTTAAATTATTGTTTTGATCTGTGACTTTAATTTGGTGTTTTTTACTTTTCTAACATCTAATAAAGACGTGGTTATTTCCGTAGACGCATTTTCAGAAATACTGAAAAATCGCCTTTCCATTATAACCGTTAAATAATGAAAAAAGCATAAACGTTAAATTAGAATACGATGCAGAATCATCTCCTTTCGGAAAGTACGACTAATTAATTTCTGAACAAAATGGTGTTAAAGTATAAAATATGCACCATTGTGCTTTTTTAAACATACATTAATCTTCGTATGAGCCACCTTGGTGTTGCAATTTAAAACCTTTTAAATGACCGCAGCGCCCTCAATTCATGTCTTCTATTAAATGTCAGATTATGCCTGACATTTTGAGTGGTTCATTAAAAAACCGTTTTCCTTATCATCGAGTAATTTACGTTTGCTTGTAATTTCGATTAGATTTTCGTCAAAGTATAAAATAGTTGCACATTTCAGCTATATAAAACTAAAACACTCGGTTTAACTTTTATTATTAATATACAGTCTATTCATTTTTTTATGTTTGATGTGTTAAAAGAAGCAGTGGAAAAAACAATATTTTTGATTTTATGTTCTAAAATAATGCATGTTTTCCTTGATTTTTTAAAACACTCATGTCACAAAATTTCTGAGATTCTTACATTTTTATAATATAAATATGTAACATGAAAATTGCTAATCACATGGGATATATTATTAAAAACACTATTTAGCTTCTCCCGAACATCGATGATATTATTCTTTTTTAATGTTTTGTATAACCAATAGTCTATTTATTAAAATAAAAACCATTCTGATAAAAGCTGACTATATTCCAGTGGGAACAGAGTTTTTTTGTTTTTGTTGTTATTCAGTCATTAAGGGCGATCTTGGCCATGTTTAATCAATTAGATATTAATGGTACAGATTTTTAATGAAAATAAAAAAATAACTTTGTTTATAACCACGAGAATTTTATTTATTTTATTACGACCGACCGGTTTCGCTTAACATAAGCGTCTTCAGGGTACAAAAATGGCGACATGACTAAGACAACAAGTGTGACCTTGTCTCATTCGAGTTTTGGAGGAAAAGAACCCCGATTAGTTGTTTAAAAATACAGTACTGTCAGAAAATTATATAAACTTTCTCAAGAAGCAATCACTTTACGGTCAGACATAATAATAATTTGAACAAAAATATTTTGTTTGAACAACACTTTATTTGAATATATAAACCAACCGGTTTTCAGTCTAAATCTTCGTCGGGGTTATATAAATACATACTAAATTAAAAACAGAATAACAGTAAGTTAGGAAACATAGAAGAGAGAGAGAGAAGGGTAGGTAGAAGAAGTTAGTAAGTAAGAGTGGGTCTAGGGAAGCAGAAGGAGACTACGTTTAAAATTGGGCTACTTGATAAATCATATTGTTTATCTTGTAAATGGATTTCGCTTATGTTTAGAGCTTCTAAGTTATTTAGTCATAGACCTGTCCCATTTCCATGAAGTACATCTATACCAGAAGATTTCTGAAAGAAGTGATCTTTATCAATTCTAAATAAACTACACTATTTAGACACCTGTGTTCAATTATACTCGTATTTCTCGCGTACAATGCTAAGCAATTCTCACATCTGAGCTTTTATCTGCTTCCCTACACCCAATCCTACCCCCTCTCTCTCTCTCTCTCTTACCTAACTCCCACCAATATGTTCTCTCTCTTTCTTCTATGTTTTCTAATTTACTGTAATTCTATGAATAAGAAATGTTTTGTTTTACCCACTATTTAAAATATAAATATCAACATGCTTCGGAAATGAAGTTTCCCTTATCGGGATTCACGGTATATTGAGAAATAATGACAAAAATAGTCAAAGAATAGACACAAAAAATAATAACGTAAGAATAGACAAATTACAAACATATACACAAATTAAAAGTAAATGATGCAAGTACCTACGTAAGTAATCAATTAATTTTTTTTTTAAATATATCCATATTTTAGAAATCTTCTTTTTTTATTACAAATAAAATCAAAGAAACAACAAGGCATAATAAAATAAAATCGTTATTAATATCACTGTAAATTGTTATTCGGAAATGTGAAATAAATAAATTTACCGTAATTCTGTTTTTAAATTAGTATGAGCCGAAACCGCTTGGTTTATATATGTTTTAAAGTGGTGTTCAAAAAAAAATATTTTTAATTAAATTACGTAATTTTATTAAAAATATTTTTAATTAAATTACGTAATTTTATTAAAAATATTTTTAATTAAATTACGTAATTTTTTAAGCGAAGTCTTAACAAAATACGTGCAGCGAGCACTTGGGCGATTTTCATATTTTTCATGTACGTCACGAAAACAGAGGAATCATTTAATAAATACCTCGATGCCTGGAAGCGGCCCGACTGGGCGCTCTGCCTTCCCGGGTTGTTATTGGTCGGCTGGTGATGGTAAGGTCCCCCATAGCGCCTGCGACCGGCCTCCGGTGACGTCACCGGGCTCTCTGTCGAAGGCATTGGTTTCAACATCCGCTTCAGAGTGCCAGAGTCTAAAGATATGCCATTTTGATTACCTACAAATACAGTTTATCACATTTGACTAGTGGCGAAGCTGCTTCATTTTATTTACACTTGATGAGGGGATGAATGGTTTGGAATGATGAGACACAATTATGTATGCTATCGAAGGTGATATTTCATCACCTGTGAGTCAACAGTTCATTCGAACAATTTTAATCACACGATTAACATGTTAGTAAAATAGGCGTTTACTACTAGCGCTAATTGGCAGTTTACTCAGAGGTAGAGAAATATCCCCAATAATCACTACACGGCTGCACCAAGTTTCAACTCCCTTTTCTTTATTTTCATTTTTGAGAAGTTGTAAAAGTTCTTTAGTAATAAAATCATTCTTTTTTTCTGAATGAATATTTGAAAAGGCGACCCTTTATCATCTTTTTTCACAGTTAAACTATTTAAGATATTTAAGAGCTCATTAGCTCATTGTGGAAAAGACACTGTGAGGTGAAAAATGTTGGGGTAACTTAAAATTTCCAGACATGAGGAGCTGTGCAATTGTGTGATGAGATTTATAGTTTAGAGATAAGTTCGTGGCAACGTTGTTCATTGGTGTTTAAATTTTGACGTTTATTTCCTTTAATAAAAATGGCATATATCTTACGTTTTTAAATACAGTTTTTTTGCCTTAAAGTTATTTTTCAAACTGACCATCGGAATGGGAAGTTCATCTGAATACTGTAAGTTAAAATCATATTTAACTGATACGGAAGGAGTGTGGTAATGTGGGCATTGGAATCAAAATATAATAAGCATCATACCCATATTCATGTCTTCGGTACTCTTCGACTTGTTTCTCCTCGCTGTGCTCGTATTATTATTTATCACGTTATGGTGATGAGCCCTCATTTCGGCTTCGCGAACCTGCTTAAAATCAAAATATGTGTTAGCATCTTATTCCCTCATTCCAGTTCCCTCTCTAGAGTCCCAGATTCGTACATATTCTTTAAATTGAGTGAGGTTTGTTTCATACTACGAGTATATGATCATTCCTGGAGTCCATCATAATCACGAGAAACCAAATGTAGTTATACGGCATTTTAATCAAATAAATTACAAATATTGTAATATTTGTACATTGATAATACTACATTAAGAAATGATCGAGTCCGAAAATAATTAACAAATAAACTCAAATAATGCTTAAGGCTAAACGACACGAAATACGCACTCACAGATATCCCCAATTGAAATATTTTAGAAAAAACACCTTAAGCACGTAATGCTTTTAAATGTGTAGATGAATTGTTTGTTGGCGGGTGTACGGAATATGAAATGGAATAAATTTTTACTGTAGATTTAAAGCTCCAAGACCTTCAAGAAACTTATAAAAATACAATGTATTTTTGTAAAAGTAACTTAGGTAACGCATACAAGTTTTTTGAAGGAATTAAGCTTTAAACTTACAATAAGAATTTATTCTATTTCATATTCCGTATGTACACCTGCCAACAAACAATTCATTCCAATATTTGAAAGTATTAAGTGCTAAAAGTGTTTTATGTTTATATTTGAATTAGTGTCATCTATGAGCGCGTATCGCGTATCGCGTTTCGCGTTTCGCGTTTCGCGTTTCGCGTTTCGCGTTTCGCGTTTCGCGTTTCGCGTTTCGCGTTTCGTTTAACCTTAACATACAACGATTAAAAGTTTATTTTATAAAAACAGGTTTATATATTGTACGTAAACGTTTTTTTAATGTAAATACATTTATTTCAATGTCATAAATAATTGAAAACCCGTCAAATTAATCTAATCATTTTTACTGTTTTTTTTCCTATGTTTTTGGAAAACATGAAGGATAGTATAAACTGTAAAAAGCAATGGCTTCATCAAAGAAAACTCTACTGAAATAAAATTTTAAATGCGGACATTGTGGTGGAATCCTGACGTAGAGCACGAATGTTAACGGGGCAATATGAACAATATTAAAGGGACAGGTTGTCGTAGTCAAACTGTTTTAATGTATGACTGCGCGCTTATTTTATTACCATGTCAATATCTCCATAATCAATACTCTTGGCCTGTGTCAGCACGTGGTGCATGTGTTCCTTGCCGGGCCTGGTGTTGGTGCCGGAAGTCTTGCTGCCTGTGATGAGGGTCCCTCCTGCCTGGACCCCTTCGGACTTGTGTTCCTGGCCCCCTCCTTGACCTCCTTGAGGTCCTGCCTGAACTGCTTGAGCTTCTTCGCCTGTTCCAATCTAGAAAGGAAAAATGCGGTGAAGGAAATATGACAATTTTTTTTCTCAACAAAGATTATCATAATATTGGATGTTGGTCTTTCGGCGATATTTACTTTTGGACTCAAAACCATGAGGGCTCCAAGGAACAAAAATATGAAAACTGTACAACCGATGTATCCAAAGGGTTCCATGGGGTTCCAAAGGGTCAACAAACAAATTAAGGTAGGTATTTTCAAGGTGATATTATTAATATTATTTAGTTGAGTTCTTTTAAGTAGAGTTTCAGCACATTAACAAAGGAAAACACTTAGTGAATTGTTCAAGATTGAATTCACTTATTCTTAGCAATATAAAAAAAATATCTAAAATGGTTTGAAGCCTATAGAATACAGAATTCACATTATAAATATCTTCTACTAGAGAGCCAATGAAATACATCTCTTACACTGCCTGCATTGTATATTGCCATTCCATTTGATGGGAAATAATGGTGAAATAATTTTTCGTAAGGACCGACAGTCAGACTTTGAAACACGCAACACCTCTTTTATTGTGCTCTTCTTTATTTTTTGCTCCGGGATGGATTAGACCATCGCCGCTTCTCGTTAAATTTGGAATATTTATTAGTTTTGCGTTAAATAGAACTTACATTATTTTGAGTGCCAACAGAAGCGGTGACCGTCTTGGCCACCGTGGGGGTACTGGCGGTCATGGTGGAAGTGTCCTGAGACTTGCTGATCCTACTGCCGGTGCCTGTCTGGCCGCCTACATCGGTTGAGCGAGTGATGCCTTTATATAAAATAAGATCATATTTAGTTATAAGATTTCATATCAACAACTGTAAAGAGAACAACATTATTTTGAGTGCCAACAGAAGCGGTGACCGTCTTGGCCACCGTGGGGGTGCTGGCGGTCATGGTGGAAGTGTCCTGAGACTTGCTGATCCTACTGCCGGTGCCTGTCTGGCCGCCTACATCGGTTGAGCGAGTGATGCCTTTATATAAAATAAGATCATATTTAGTTATAAGATTTCATATCAACAACTGTAAAGAAACAACATTATTTTGAGTGCCAACAGAAGCGGTGACCGTCTTGGCCACCGTGGGGGTACTGGCGGTCATGGTGGAAGTGTCCTGAGACTTGCTGATCCTACTGCCGGTGCCTGTCTGGCCGCCTACATCGGTTGAGCGAGTGATGCCTTTATATAAAATAAGATCATATTTAGTTATAAGATTTCATATCAACAACTGTAAAGAGAACAACATTATTTTGAGTGCCAACAGAAGCGGTGACCGTCTTGGCCACCGTGGGGGTACTGGCGGTCATGGTGGAAGTGTCCTGAGACTTGCTGATCCTACTGCCGGTGCCTGTCTGGCCGCCTACATCGGTTGAGCGAGTGATGCCTTTATATAAAATAAGATCATATTTAGTTATAAGATTTCATATCAACAACTGTAAAGATAACAACATTATTTTGAGTGCCAACAGAAGCGGTGACCGTCTTGGCCACCGTGGGGGTGCTGGCGGTCATGGTGGAAGTGTCCTGAGACTTGCTGATCCTACTGCCGGTGCCTGTCTGGCCGCCTACATCGGTTGAGCGAGTGATGCCTTTATATAAAATAAGATCATATTTAGTTATAAGATTTCATATCAACAACTGTAAAGAGAACAACAATATTATTCCTCGATATCTACTTAATCATCATAGGACATTTTTCTACTCTGTTTTTACTTTTTCTTTTTAAAGGTTTTTATTTGCTTTACGTGTTTTTTAGGATGATATTTATATTAAACCTTTTTTTTCTTTCTCAAAATTGGAAAAAATAGGCAAAAGGGAAAAGCATTTTAAAAGCGTGTTAAAGCGCGGACATTGTTTTTTGTATCATTGAACATGGACATGGACTTGGACATCGAATTTAATTGCGTTATTAGTAAGTTTTTTTTATTTTTTATTTCATATTACTTTACTAACTAATAAAAACACGAACGGCCTCTGTGGTCGAGGGTAAAGCCTTTCGACTACGGTCTAGGGTTCAAATCCCACGTGCGCAAATAAATTTTATTTTATTAATTTGTGTTATTTCACAATTAATTAATTAAAAAATAATATAGTATATTTGCGCACGTTTCAGTATCACCCGTGTTTGGTAAATACATCTAAATAGCCAGGTATTTCTCAACCTTCCTCTTCCCTTTATCCTTCCTCTGCCCACTACCTCCAGCATCACAACATAGGTCATAGTCTCACTGACTCCAGCAGTTGGGATTCTTGTGCGGTATTCACATAAAAAAGTATTAATATAGTTGTTGTGTTATGTTAATAATAATCTGTGACTAAATATCGCCACAAAAAGAAACGAGGTGTTTTAGAAAGCTGGTTTTCACCTTAAATTCTGTCGCCATGGTTAACTTATATGTTTGTGAAACATGTCAAAAATATAATTTTTAAATATTTCCCGTTCTGAAATAACTTGTTCTACCTTATATTAATTAAAATATATTTTCACTAGATATATATTAAACAGACGGAGAAAATATCGAGTCATACGATGATTATTTTTTCAAAACATTATTACTATTTTGTATTTTATTAATTAAAACAACTATTCGCACGAATATTTCGAAGCCAACAAATGTCTGTCTATAATATTATTTCACAAAAAAAATCATTCGATTTTTAGATACAAGAGGAAAAAGAGTTTCTTTCACAGAAATTTGATGTGAAATTTGTGGCAAAAGGTATTTTTACTTTGCAGTTGCCGCTTTGTTGTCAAACATATTAAATACCCACCTTACGATTAATGGCGGTAACGATCACATTATGTATAGAGCGGTAGAAAAATTCAGTATCATAAAGTAATAGTACCTTTAGGCGGAAGAGTATGCGCAGCATGAGGAGTAGCGGGTGCCGGTGGGGCCGCCCCACTCACGTTGTCGTAGAGTGAGGTGCTGGACGTGGCGGCGGCCACCTTGTCTCCCAGTGCAGCTCCAGAGGTGGCGACGGCCGCAGTCCCAGTGGCCCTAGCCCCCTCGGTCTCGGTGGCGCGTGTGGTCGCACGTGGTAGGGTCGAGGAACCTAAATAATATAGCACGGTATTAACATTGTTTTACTACTTAAAAATACATAAAGTACGTTACTTTATTTAGAATGCAGTTATTTATTATAGGTATTTTTGGACCACCAGACTGAACACATGTCAGTATTGTGGTGGTTGAAATTAATGATCATTGCTTTGAATCGAGTATTTACTAGTGGGCTGAAGTAAGTAAATAAAGCTTGATTTAAAAAAAAGAAATACTTCACGAATGAAGTAGGTAAGGTGAGTCAATGAAGGCCATGATCAGCAAACTGGTAAAGTGAAAAGCTAAACTTATGTATCTGTCTCCTTGCACTGTATGAAGTAAAGTATTTGGAGGACAGAGACAAGGCAGAAAATATAGAATATTTTGGCATTCAGTCGACAGAAACTGAGGGAACTGCTGCGACGACAATTTAATATTATTGTATACAACAAAAATCTCCATAAAAGCATCATTAATTATTCTTGTAAGATTTTGCTAATGTTTACCGATAATCAAGGTGATATTGAGTGATCACATTGTAATGCTTTTAATGCACAGCAATATAGACAAATGATACATTTGTGAATATTTTAGTAAAAATGATTAAAACATCAAAAAAGATGAAAAAAACTTACGATATCTGGGATCTTGGGCTCGCAGACGGTTGTATTGGTCTGCAGTCATACACGTGCATTGTGGCTCCCTAGAAAATAAAAAATCACATTATTGGCAGAACAAAATAAAAGATCTATAGGAAATCGAGATACTCTTTTTGGAAAACATTTAATTACTCATTTTCATTACTTACATGCATTTTTACTTAAAATTTAAAAATCTATTTTTAAACTATTACTTCCTCCGATTTATAATAAACTTTGCTTTCACACAGTAAGTTATTCAAAATATTATTCGTATAAGGCATTTAAAAAGTATGAACTTCCAAATATTAAAAGAACCAATCTCCCAATAAATATATTCTAGCCGATAACGCCAATGTATTCACAATACCATCACTATTCACATTAAAATAATCAGTGTGAACCAATGTCAAATAAGTACCTTTTGTATCTCAACTTCGGCAGTTTAATCATTAGACCGTAGAATTTATTAAGTTTGTTATTTGTTAAACGTGAACATCGTATCTAGAAATTGCATGTGTTAATATTTTTAATTTATTAATTAACTTACAATTATTAGCGTTTGATAATGACATTAACACAACTATTAATAAAATCGATTTGAAGCATAGCTTCGAAGGACACGCCTTTGTCCTTTAAAATTCATACATCATCCACCGTTCTCATGAATATTTCAAGCGGCGTATGATTCCCAGGTGCGGCAAATAATACACCCTAGGAACCTTCGTATAATAACACTATGCATACTAGGGATGAGGTCAATTGGCTTCCTATGCCATTATTTAGTAGCCACTTGAGGGGGTTAAATTTGATCTCGTATTGGAAAGATGCAGAGCAAAAAACAAATTCAAATTTATTAAGATAAACATAAAGTTCTATTTTTTTAACGCTGTGAATTATAATGCGAGGGTTCGAGCAAATTTACGATTACGATTGCGAATTTTGAAAGTAATGGTAATTTCCCTATGTTAAATTTAAAACCATGGATGATGAAAAAAAATGCTGCTCACATGACAAATTGGTTTTGCTAAATTCATGGTTATTTGTTAAAGCGGTTTAATGGTGAAAGTATTGAAGAACGCACAAAAAAATAAAAGCAAAAAGTATATCCCCTTGGGTAAAAAGTAACTCTCAAAGCAGAAAAGATTGAGAAATCCTATCGTTATGTATATTGGACGTACATTTTTTCATATCATTTATTGATCTTTATCCGATATCTGAATATCGGGGAGAATGAGGAAACAGAATTAAAGATTTATGAGATCACAAAATTTGATAATATTGAGAGTAAAAAAGTTTGTACATAGACTGTTGATTTTAAACTGAGAAGATTTTTTTTTCCAAAGGCTCTCATTTGTTAAGTGATTATTTTATACATATATTTAGTTTAATTTGGGTTAAACACGCGGTGAATGAATGTCACCACACGAGGGACCGATTTAAAGATACCGAAAGGTTAAGTGATTTCAGTTCCAAAGAACACTGCCTACACTGCCCTTTCTTCTATAGAATAAAGGGAGAAAACGAAAATACATAGTGACATTAAAAGACCTTAAATACTAAGCATAAGCAAGCCATTGAGAGAAATTTCCACATTACATCAAAGTGAATACTTTCGCATGAATAGAGTAGTTTGGACTGGAAATGCGTGGTCCGTAAAAAGTTTTCCCTTAAATAATTTAGCGAATGTACGAGTATTACACTATACGGTTGAACATTTGTTTTCTTCATTAGCTTACTTGATATTACATTTTGAAGTGCCAACACATGTTGTATTGAATCTAGAATTATTTTACTTTCAAACTGGTATTTTGCAATACATTACTCGTTAAAAATTAATGCTATGTGTACGACTTCTATGACCTTTCAGTAATGGTTAGTGTTCGAAAACTTCGTGGATGTTAATATATTTACCGAATTGTTTAAATACCTATAATTTTCAACATACGTAATTATTACACATTATAAAAAAATGTCTACATGTACGTACCGATATCTGGAATTATGTAATTTATAACGTTCTCTTATATACGAAAAGAATAATTAGCTTCCACAGCTGGCTTTAGACCAAAATAATATATAAACCAAAATTAATATTATATTATTGACCCTCATTCTTTTAGATTCTCTTAGCTCTATGTTCATCCCCACTCAATTCTAATAGCGATTCCCTAATCTGCTCTATCAGAGACCTCCTGTATTCCATTTCACTATCACATGCGTCAGTGGTCCTGGCCTGGATTCCAGGACACCTAGGTATTACTGGAAACGAAATATCAGATTCCATTGCTAAGGAAGCCACAGTTCACGGTCAGTTAAATGATATTCCTGTTCCAGTTAGAGATTATTTCCCTATTCTAAAAAGTAAATACAAACTCCAATGGTCCTCTGAATGGAAAATAGCTTCTCTGACAAAAGGTCATCAGTACTCATTAATACAACCGTTTATTCCTGTCAATCCCTGGTTTCATAAATACACTTGCATGCCAAAAAAATATATTTCCTCTATAACCCCAATGAGACTAGGTCACACTTCTTGTCTTAGTCATCTCACCAGATTCCATATAGTCAGCTCGCCTTATTGTGATTGTGGGTCAGA
>JAHDVE020009508.1:0-40232 GCA_022606495.2 Halesus radiatus | reverse complement strand
GATAGTCTGTCCAGATAATTTATTATTAATGTTAAGGTTATATTTTTTAGAAAAGTATAAAATAAAAATGGAAATAAATAAATAAATGAATTCATACATTGAATATCTCAATATTACAAAATGTAGCTTGACAAAAAAAGTTTACTTCTATTGATAATTTAAAAAAACTTAAATTTATTTTTCTCGCATTTTCTCTCAAATGAAATACTGGAAATATTCATTTATAAAGGAACTCAAGGCGACTATGCACAGGACAATCCGTGTGGAGCACACTTTTATATTTATTTCTACTATCATTTTCTTGTACACATATCATAAGAGTGATTAATGTATAAGCCATTCTTTAAGCCGAGTAGCTAAACAATCACAAGGTGCAAAATAAGTATTTTATTATTGATATAATTATTAATATTTAGATATTTCTATTTTTTTATTAACAGGAATTATGTCTATAGTTTGTGAGGAGGGAGAAAAGTGTATCTCTATTTATTAATTTTAAAAAGGAATTTATATCAGAAATGAATCGGATAAAATAAACATAATCATGAATGTTGTTGATTGGTGTTTTTAAAGTAATCTGATTATTTTCCTCTATGGCTAATTTTGAAATTATCGTTCGAGTAATAGTATAATAATATGATGTTAAGTTTTGTCTAGTTTTTCAAACAATATAATACTAGTTATTTATAACATACGATTTTATTTATAAATATTGGGTTTTTAAAAATATCAAAATTAACATTTTTTTTTAATTTCTTATTTTAGTATTATCTACCATCCATAAAATAAAAATAAAACTATAATATTTTCAGTAATTATCCAATGTAAAATTATTTATTTTTAGTAAGTAATTCAAAAGACCTATTTACTCAACAGTGTTTTTAGAGCAAATTCTATATTTAGTCGTTTGGCTATCGATGTTTTCATAAGATGTGAGTCAAGTAATACTCAGTATATGGTCCATTCATGATGTAGTTCAAGCGAACTCGATTCTTCATTTTTCTTGCAGCCATCTTCAAGACAACTGTCTTGAGCTTAGGATAATTATTTACATGTTCATCTGATGAATGATAAGAAGATCAAGATAACAATTCATGAAAATAAGAGTTTCAAATAAATATTACCATCAATATTAACGTAGGTCAATTGAGGAAAGTTTAAACGAGTTAATATGTCTGAATCTTGCCCATTGAGTCCTGGAGAAGTAGAATGCTAATAAAACATTTGTAAGTCGATAATAAAAAAAAGGTTACTTATATTAAGTCGTTTAAGTTTTTTGAAATCTGCGAATAGAAGTGGTCGAAGCGAGAATATTTCATTTCGGTCTAAACGTACCATTAAAGTTATACTTAATTGAATAGTATAAATGTTACCGAGGGTAAGGGTCTATAGATTTGGGAGATTGACTGTTATCAGAGCTTTGATGCACGTAATTCGATTGGAACCTGTAAATAATGCTGATGGTATTCATTTAGTAATCTTGAATTACTAAGCTGGAGAGTTGTCAAACCAGAAAACTTTGACTAGCTTAGCCAAGCGATAGAGCTGATATTCGTATCATCTACCAATTATTAAGAAAAATATCACAAAAAGTTATTGACACATTGTTTTGGGATGATGTACCGAGATTTAATTATTTAAGAGAAGGAAGATGAGCGAATCGAAGGACTTCGATGTTTTATTGGCCAATAGGATTTCTAGCTAGTAAAGCAATACCAATATAGACGTAAAATATAAATGGTATTTTCTTTTTTATTACATAAGCCAAGGATTTCGAGAGTGACGAAGCGTGAGATTGGAGAAATATCTGAGATATTATTGAGGCCTAATAAAATAATTAGATATTATATACGTGGGTATATTCTTATTTACCCAGTTAGAGCGTATCAAGTGACGGACACGAAATTTAATTTAAAAAGCTGATCGAGGAGATGTTTGTATTAACTTTGATAAATTTGTTTATTTAGATTCAATAAAAAAAAAAATTGGTTATAACTTACTGAAAGAAATGATTTCTAGTTTTGAGAATATTGCACCTTTCAATTACGACCACTCAACTGTTGGGCATTGGCCTAAGATGAAATAATTAGATAAGACAATATTTTTTGGTATTTTCACAAGTTTTTTTTTGTTACTAATTAAAAGCTTTTGCAAACGACTAAATTAAGGGGATCGAATAGCTTTAATATTTGACAGAAACTCCGCATAAGATATAGAAAGGGTTTATATGACCCCTAGTTGAAGGTCACTGAAGACGTCCATTGTTAGTAACGAGGAGTCGTAGATCGTGATAGTATTGATCAGTGAAAGGTCCATTGATAACAAGACGAGCCAGTGATTTTTATTTTTGAATTTGTTATCCCGAATTCTTAACTCGGTAGTTCTCAAATTATCCATGAAAGCGGCGTAAATTGGTTTGTATGTTCGAGTGGCGAGATCAACTGGATAGTCACCCACTGAAACTGTAATGTCTGCAGAAATTTGTATTTCATTCATTTTATTTTCTATCATTTTTTTGAAATTATACAAAATTATGATTTTTATAATTATGATAACCTCCCATTTTATATACAGGTTTATCATATATGAAAAAAACCCTTGCATAATTAGCGCCTGAATATTATCCATTAAGAGAGTAGTATGAATATTATTAATATTTCTATATAAAAATATTTCGATATACACTCCAAATCTAAATTAAGAAATTATTATTATCATTGGCCTTTCTGGTTCTTTGCTCAAACATCTTATTCCTTTCTTTGTTTTTCTAAATTTCATGTTCTTGCTATAAAAATACATATAAATTTAGATAGTTTATAATTGCTACTCATATTTTTGTTTATTGAAATAAAAAATAAATAAATAAAATATAAAATTTGTGAATACTTAGGCGAATTTTAGATTTGAGTTAATTATTATCAAATTATCTGCATATCTTTTGCACACGTTTTTCTATAAATCCTAACATTTTGTCTTTTACATCTCCACCGCTTTGGCGATTACCCTTCTTTTTTCTATCTATTGAGGCTATTTTTTTAGGAAAGTGGACTACTACTCTGCTCGTTCGTTGGGACGGCATCGCGATCGTATTGGCTCTTGTGGTTTTTAGAGTCAGAAAGTGTTTGGGTTTTTATCCTTCCGACTGGCTTTAATCTTAGAAAATATCTATTGATCTGCTATGTACTTCTCCAAGTGGTTGTTCGATTGGCGATACATATTGCCTGAGAAGCACCATAGCGAGCGCATGCCCAGAGGCATAGTTATTATTAGTATTGTTAAGATTTGCGACTTCCTCCCATATTTTCTGAACCAAGTAAATGGTCGAGACATCCATATCGCTGTGGTAATTATTACTGATAAATCCTAGGCTTTTTAATATCTCGACGAGCTCAATGTATTGTATTTGTTCGGTGTTCGAACAGTGTTACTTGATAGTCTCTATTAAAAATGCTTAGGTTATTGTTTTATTGAGTACCGTTGGACTCGGGTGATGTTATATTTTATACATTTTAATCTTGTTTTATTTTTAGTTAACATTATTGAAAATAAAATTGCAATAAACTATGTCAATAATTTATAAAAAAAACTCTACCGTTAGATCTATCTGTAAAAAATATTATAATTGTTGGGAAGAATTGAGTTTTTAAAAAAAATACTTAGAATCTGTGAATGTGAATAAATTAGTATTTTCCGAAAGGGAAATAGAAACAAATAAACTTGATTCGGGCTCCATAGATGAATATTTGATTTTCTCAGTCTTAATTTAACAATAATTCATGAAAAGATTAATATTTAAAAAAATAAAAAACAGTTGAGCGGTTAGAGAATTTTTGAAAAATAGCAAAGATAAATATTATCAGTCTATAAATGTTGTTAACTTGACAAATTAATATAAAATTATATTAAATTAAAATATTATTATTATTATTTAAAAAGAGTGAGATTTATATCTATACATTATTTAAATATTAACACTCCAGTTAAAAATTTAAAAAAACCAATCAATAAATAACATTTATCTTTAAAAAATTAACATATAATACACATATAGCGAGAAGTATTCTTTCATTAAGAAAACAAAAACAAAAATACACATTATCAACATAATGATTAAAGTAGCCAGCAAAAGACAGCAGCCACCCAGGCAATTCTGCAACAAAGTCATGACCCGACCCGCACCACAAACGATGGACCTCGAAAACATTGAAGTCACTACCAACAATGACGTTGCCAACGACTCCAAATAAAATATGGCTGGCCTCAGGTAGAACAGATGCTACTCCAGAAGGGCGTTCGGCACAAACATCACTGAATGTACATCTAGGAACAGCCTCTGTCGACCCGCCAGAGCAGAGCCTCCTGAGCTGCCTCGCGAGAAAAAAAATAAAAAAATTAGCAGTTTTCAATAAAATCCATCCATCGTACAATTTTACCCGACTGCCCCAACAATGATACCCAACTTGACTCCCTTTTCTTCCTAAATCTACGTCTATCAGCAGAATATCAGCGAACATCTTCATACAATGGAATATAAAAATCATGCCCCTACCGACTATTTGTAACACTGTTTATAAATTGATGAGACCATGCGTAACATTCTAGTGAATTGGCTCACTGATGTTCATAACAAGTTTAGACTGCGCCTCGAGACACTTTTCACATGCGTGTATCTAATGGACAAATTTCTGGGCTTATCTAATATCTCCAAAATTCGATTCCAACTTCTTGGAATAGCCTGTTTGTTCATCGCCTGCAAGTATGAGGAGATTCACATGCCAGATATCAAACAATTTGTGGACGTCTGCAATAACACTTACAGGACTGAGGAGCTTCTGGAGATGGAAAGCACTGTTTTGATCGTGCTGGAGTTCAACCTTAGTTATTTCAGTTCATTCGGCTTCGTAGAACAGAAAGCTGAAGCTC
This sequence comes from Halesus radiatus, assembly GCA_022606495.2. Classification (NCBI taxonomy): domain Eukaryota; kingdom Metazoa; phylum Arthropoda; class Insecta; order Trichoptera; family Limnephilidae; genus Halesus; species Halesus radiatus. The sequence continues at coordinate 35,309 of JAHDVE020009508.1, read as the reverse complement.
TCGAGCTTTCCTCTCAGAATATATTGTACTGCGAGTTCATCTTACAGTTATGTCTCCTCGATTATAGGATGAGGAGTTTCAGACCGAGTCTATTGAGCCTGAGTGCAGTGTACCTCGCACATAAAATATTGAACCCTCAACTTAATACGATGAATAATAGTAATTTAAACTTCCAAACTGTTCAATACCAACAGTCCGTAGTGTTGGGTGGAAACCGAAAGCTGGGAAGTGCCTATCTTATGGAAACATATAACATCAATGAAGGGTAATTTAAGGAATGTCTGAGGTAAATGCTGAGGGTATATCAGAGTAAAGATTCTCCAAAATGTCAGGCTGTCAAGAGGAAGTTTTTGACAAGAGGAATATTCTGAAGAGCCAAAGAACTGAAGGTGGTTTATGTTATTTTTCCAGTTTTCGATAAAAAATAGCTATAGACTAATTAAACTTAACTTCATGTTTTTTTATATTAATTTGAAAAATAGAAGACTAACTGATTATATCCAATATTAATAAAGAATTGCCATTATTTATTATTATTATTTATGAATATACTTTTATTATGCATCTATAATAAAACAATAAATACAATATTTCAATTATATTATATTTATTCATTGCAATTTATTGACAATTCTTAAAAAACTATGTAATTAAAAAAATCAAAATATTTCAATGTAGATTTAGTTTATATTATTTAATTTGCATGATAAATTAGATATAAATAATAATAATATAATATTTTTAATATCTAAAACACAGATAATCACCAAATTATCACCACTCACTAAAGATAAGAAAAAATGGAAAGAGATCTTCTTCACCCTTCTCACGAAGACCAAAAGCAGTCCCACAAACTCAAGAGACTCATCCCTGCCCCCAACAGCTACTTCATGGATGTCAAGTGTGGAGGATGTGCGAACACCTCTGTCATCTTCAGTCACGCCCAGACTGTCGTGTCCTGCGATAACTGCAAGAACATCTTGTGCAAGCCCACTGGAGGAAAATGCAAACTCACTCAAGGAAGTGCCTTCAAGGTTAAAAATTGAGAAAAAATGAAGCAACGTTGTTTTTTGATGATTTTTAGAAAGAAATCATTTTTTGTGCATATAATTGCTATATTTAACATCATAATGAACCCCCCTTTACATTTCAAAAAGATATATTTGTTAATTGGTAAAATGTTTTATGTGTCTATAGTTTTGCCACCATCTTTCATTATTTTAAGATACCATTTCTTTAAAATAGAAAATCCGTTCTTCTGTGTAAGTCATTGTCTGTTGCCTTCTGATTTATCAATTTCCTTACTCATGCTGTCTGTTGACTTGAAAGTTAACTTCTTATTGAACTAAAAACAAAAAGTAGTGGCAAACTATAAGTCAATGCAGTGTTCTCGTATTTCTACTGGGAAAAAGTATAAATAATAAATAACATCTCTATATATTTTTTTTATATTTTTTAAACATCGTTATATATCTCTAAAAAAAACTCTTTTAGAAAGTGCTATATCATCATCTATTTTTTCTCTTGTTTCTCTTGTCTTCCACAACAATCCACTCATCTTCAACAGGAGGGGGAGCTTCTTTCTTCTTTTCTTCCACCTTCTTTGCTGCTACGGGTTCAACCTTTGAGGTTGAGGCAACCACACCACCAATCTTTTGTGCGACAGCCTTCGTAGCTACTGGCTGCTTCTATGCAACAACAGTCGCCTGTTTCGGTTCGACTGGAGCGTCAGTAATTGGGCCCCCTGCATTTTTCTTTGCATTGATGAACCCTCGAGGCACATAATCAGCGTGCTCTTCGATCTTGACCTCCTCTTTTCTGTATTTACCTGGCTTCTGTTGGAGCTCGGTCTGTTCAGCTGCCTCCTTGTGGCCCTCCACTGGCTGTTCAACTACCTTCGGAACAACTTCTTTGTGCTCTTTGATATGATCCGTGGGGATCACTCTGGTTGGAACTGTTGATTGAGGTTGTTGTTGTGGTACTTGCTGTGGTTGTTGCTGATGTTCTCCTTGTTGCTGATACTTGTTGTTTTGGTAGTAGGGCTTTTGCTCTCCTCTTTGTTCGTAGGGTTCTCGAGGTTGTCTAGGTCCTTTGTACTATCTTTGCTCTCTAGGCTGTTTATTGTACTACTTGTTCTCATATTACTTTCTAGGTTCTCTTGGCTCCCTTGGTTATCTATGCTCTCTAGGATCCCTGTGTTCTTTGTGTTCTCTGGGCTCAGGTTTCTTTTCCTCACCTTCCTGCACTTGCACCTCCTCGCCTTCCTTTCCTTCTTCCTTCGGCCTGTTCTGGTATTTGTTGTAGTTATTCCCGTAGTTCTTTTTCTGTCCTTTGTACTGGTTTCCTGAGTCTTCCCCTTCTACCACAAACCATTCGTTATTCCTTGAGTTCCGACCCAGTTTGATCATAAACATTCTAAATTATTATTAATATGGAAATAATATTGGTTGAAACAATAAATCAACAACAAAAATTAATTGAGCCATAATGAAAAACGATAACAACAAATAATATTATACCTGCCCAATATTCTTTTGCCAGGCGAGTTCTTCACAAAGTTTATGGCATCGATTTTAGGCTTAAACACCACTTCGAAACTTCCAGGATTGTACTGCTTAACTTTTAAGAAGTTAAATTCAGGGAATGAAGCTCTGACATCGGCTTCGGTGGCATCGAAATGGCACTTGATAAGATTGAGCGAAATGTGTTCAACCTCATCGTCGCTCTCTTTAATTGCCTGAATTACTTCTTCTCGATTAGGAATATTGAATTTCTTTGGTCCTTCATTATTTCCTGCATTGTTGCCTCGGGTATCTTCAGTCATTTTGTTTTTTTATGAATATATATATAAAATATTTGTGGTATTTATATTTTTTTTGTAAAAAATAAATAATATTTTGTTGATAAATACTTTAAAAAACACATAAATAAGGATATACTCAATTTTAATAACTGTTTATTATTATATCGTATGGAAAGAAAGAGGTATTTGATATTTATGTAATACGAATAAGAAGAGAGAGGTAGAATTTCTTCTATGTGTGAAACATAAATATTATACATATGTATAAAATATGTATACGTAGATATTATATTTTTATTAGATAAATGTATGCATAATATGGATAAATGATTCAAATTGTAGGGTACAGAATAAGAAAAATACATTTAATTGCCAAGAAACAAATGTATATTAGATCATAATTTCTATTAATATTTTTGTTTTTTAATCTATTTTTTTTAATGGATTTTACTACCTCTTCGAATGAACTTCTGTATCCATTAATTAATCATCATTTTCAATGAATTTATTTCTAATTAATGATCTGCTTACATATGGCTTAATTTATTCGAAATCTATCAGCATATTTCGTCACGATACACAGTTCGTTGAGATGCAAGTCCTTAATCCTGTCTTTATTGTGTTTGAGCTTCGACTACATTTTGTCCTTCTTGAAGTCTTTATCGTACTTATTGTCGTTCTTCAGCCCTCCCGCGAAACTATTTGGGTGGTAGAAGTCAGTGAAGGTAACTAGTTTATTATGATTTTTCTTTGAGGATTTATGTTGAGTTGTATTTGTGTTATTATTCGAGAGAAATCGCTCTAAAATAAATATATGATTGAAATTTAAAATAGTATATAGATGTAACATACAGAAACATAGAAATATAATAAATATAAAATCGTACAAATATTACTAATGGTTTTTCCACATTCCTGGTTATAAATTATTAATATTATAAAGAAATAACAGTGAAATACATAAATAAAAAAATCCGTTATTCTTATTGTGTGTGACTTATCGATTTTTATTGTATTATATATAATTAATAAAAATCTAAAAAGTTATATGATAAATTATTAAAAAAAATATTTTAAATTTAAAAATAAAATATATTTTATTGCTTAATTGAAAAAAATTACTTGTTCTAGTTGCTCCTCCTTCTTACCCAGCTAACAAATCATTTTTTATTAACATTTGAGTATTGTTGTTACTACCAATTGAAATATGGATGTTATTCAGAGAGACTTCCTCCTTCTATTCAAAGGTCTTAGGAAACTTTTTTTTGTCGTTCGATCTGGATCCAAACACAACGAAAGCCTCTTTTGGGATAATATCGTCTAACTCTATTTCGGTCTTGAATTTCTGTTTGTGTCCGTTCATCTGATGGTAGTTACTGTGGTGGTTGATGGAGTAAGGCAGAGACTCAGTTATTTATTTTTTGGATAGTTTTTTTTTAATGGTTTATAATTTTATAGAGGGCGACTTGTTGGTTTACTCGAGCTCTTCAAGCTGTTAGCTATCACTCGGGAGAATGTTTTTTTTGCTGCAAGCCCCCCGAATCTGGTGGGAAGCCCCGAAATCAGGAGTATCAGCCTCAATTATACAGTTTAAGGAAGCTACACATAACGATTATTATTGCCTAAACAAACACATAAAAACAAACAAAAAGCGAATCACCATTAAAAATAAATATTTTTTGTTACTTTGGTTAAGTAGTAGCATTAAGTTTTTCTAGGGATGTTTCCATCCTGAAATACTATTAGAGAGTCATTCCTTTATAACCACCACCTATAATTTTTTAACATAGACATAAATAAATTAGTTGACTCCAAATTTAAGTTTTTTCATTTTTTTAAAAGAACTTAGAGATTTTTGTTTACTTGCCTTTGGGACTTATTTTTGTTGATTCTTTTTCTTCGTGATGGAGTTTTGAGCCTATTTTTTATGCTCCGTTGCTTACTTCTCAACCTGGTTCTTCACAATCGTTGATTTCTTGGTTGAGACATTTCGGAAATTGCTTGAGAAAGTGTTATTCATTATTTTTGTTCCAAATAGTTATGATACAGGCAGTCTGATATTCTGTTTTTCCCTTTTTTAATGGCTTATTGTTTTTTTTTTCCCTTTCTTTTGAAAATATTAGTGATAAATATGATAAATATGATAATAATATTAAAAAAATAATATATAATTATTATTATAAATTTTAGATATATAGACATATGTCAGTATATATCGATTATTATTGCAATTATTATTTTTAAAGTGATAATTATCGCACTAACCTTAGAAATATAAAATAATTTATAAAATTCTACACTTGAAACAATTTTGATTTAAATTATTTCATCAAATATTAGTGGTCGAAGCACCCTGATTTTTATGTAATGATGTGATGTGGTGTGTTTTGGCTAGAATTTCGAAATGTTTTTTTTCTTTAATCAATCGTATTTCATATAGATATCGTCACAAAAACACTTCTCGAAATAAAAAGTGATCCAATAAAATAATATAGACATTTACATGCTTGTTCAATGATTTTTTATATAATATTATTTTTAAATGATCATATGCTAAGTTGAACTTAATTTAGCATTATAAAATCAATAGAGAGAGGGTTTTTGTGAAAATTAAATTATCAGTTAACTTTTGTAAATTTTAGAAGTGGGACTTCTGAATTTGGAATTTGTTATTTAGTTTGATAGCTTCTTGAATAATCCAACGAATCTAGAAATGAGGAGATCTAGTACAAGTAAAAATATGTGTTTCTATCCTGTTGTTGTTGAATTAGGAGTGCAGGCAATAATTTATCTATGTATACATTTATATAGCCATGGAAAAAATGAGATTGCATTGAGTTTCAATTATTTTATTCTAGGATAATAAGAGTCAGAAAGGAAAGATACAATTTTATTCGTATGCTCTGCAAATCATCATTTTTAGAATTATTCGTGAACTAATTTGATTTGCTTAGTTTAGCTAAATAAAAATTGGATCTCCTACCTTAAAACTATCTTTTATATAACCAATAATTAAAAAAAAAAAAAAAATATTGAATTATGATATCAAAAGGATCAATATAATAAAAAATTATCTGTATAGCTCTCCAATTTTTTAAAATATAGGATTTGTTAAACAACAAACAAGAACATATCCTTAATGGACTGGTAGGTAGAAATTCGATTCCTTCAAAAATTCCTCTTTTCAAAAGTGATGCTATACTTGCTGAACATGTTTTATTTCTTTAACTCCCCAAAAGCGTACTCTTTGTAATACATGTTCAATACGATTATCCACCCAATGTAAACCCCATAAATGCACGTCGCTTTTTTAAAGAAGTTAGTCAGCATATGCGATTTTTTATTATTGAAAAACCCATAGAAAGAGTCTTTCCTGCTCAGCCACACCCAATAGAACGCACTTGTGGCAACAGTTAGCCCGAAGGCTGCCTTTAACTGGGTTGTGCTCTGCCGTTGTGCAATCGAATCGATCTTTTTCCTATCCTTCACAGTGAGGAGGGGGTGTGCGAGGAGCTTGAGGTTGTGGTCCGACACCGGAAGGGTGAGCCAATGTTTGATATATTAACTGGCTATCATTTTCTCGGTGACTTTGGCGTCGGGTTTGATGAGCCCTGCTGCTTTCTTGGCTTTGATTTTATCGAGAAGGAGATCTTGTATTTGGGGATCTCTCCATGATTCAGAGAGTTCATCTCCTGTCAGGTCAGTTTAATTGTTGTCCATATAATAAATCTATATTAACAAGTAGATGTATGATTTATTAAATATGTCTAGAATTAAAAGCAAAAAAAAACTTTGATTAAATTTTAACTTCTCCATTGTAATGTTTAAAAAAGTTCTTCCTTCCTTAATTAGATAATAGATGTATGATATACATAATAGATCTATATATATATTAATTCCATATATTTGTTAACATAAAATCATATCTAAGACGTAAAAAAGATTAAAAAAAAAAGTATTTGCGCTTCGCATTTTTTTGTAAATTGTTTAACATATGTAAGTTGAACCTATCAAACGACTAAAGATGGAGAAGATGTCGATATCTCCCTCGATTTTGCTGAGGTATAGTTAATTCCAACTCAAATAATAGCTTAAACTACTTAAAAACGTCGTCACTTTATCGGTTCCCCTTCGTCTAGCAATCACACAGAAGAATTAACAGTATGTCGAGAGACTGAGTCGGTCATGCTTTATTTATTACTTTATTATCAGGCTCGGTATCTTGCTTACTGAATAATTTCCAGAAAATGTGAGCCGTGCAGCTTTGGCTTCCATAAAAGAAGAATATATGCGGATCTGCCAAACTTACGAAAATAATAAAGATGCCTGCTACCACCTCTTGGTCACAGTGGTCGGGTTCGTAGTGATTAACTACATCAAGCGTATCCTCCCTGAACTCGAAATCACGGAAAGGCTCAAGCTGGACACTTTCCATCTCATCATCCATGAGACTCTCGGCATATTCGTTGGGGATGCTAGCATCAAGCTTATTATCGCCAAGTACACCATCTGTAGCGATTAAGAGGTGACGAGTATCACCGCCAATATCAGGAGGGCAAACCGCAACTCATTAATGAAAAAACGGATTACTGGCACAAGACAAAAATAGGAGCTGTATAACTTTCTTTTTAAAGACACTGAAAGGAAAAAGTAGTAATAATTACAACAAGCAACAGAAATGGAGTATTTCGGTGCAGAAGTCAAAGCAATTCTCAAGGTGCCTCCCCTCGTGCTTCCGACGGTCGCTAAAAAAAATATCAACTCAATCTAAGAGCCCAGAACTTCCCATCAAAGGAGAATTAGCGAGCCGCCCTCTTCTGAGAAGCTGAAAAAAATACGGATTTCAGCCAACCAACTCTCATGCTCGTTTGTGAAAGTAAAATAACTGGAGCATCGACAACTGCCTTACCTGAGCAGGAACTCTTCTAAGATCATGATGAGTCCATAAAGTTCTCTGCTTTATTATAAGATCGATAATCTTAATGATAAATTTTGTGTAAAATTGCCAGAGCCTTCTGCTGCGAGGCAGAGCAAGACACAACCGAATACCAAGCGAACTCTTTTTTTCTGGCAGAGGTACGTAGAGAAATTGCGATAATAATCTATCAATAAGGCAGTGGATAGCATTGACCCCAACATTAGAAGTCTTTTCAAAAAGAAGAAGGTTGCTCATATTGCTGCTGCTTCTGGTGGCTAAGAATGCGAATAGGAGACAGCCCGTGAGAGACGGGAGCTGAGAGCAACTATGTAGGGCTAAACAAGCCATAATATTAATAACTAAAATCTATCACCTGAGGGGAGTATGAGGTCTACAGCATATTTTAAATAGGGGATAGCAAGCGTCCCCCTTGTCTACGAGGTCGCAATCCGAGGGTCAAAACAACAAGGCAAAGCCACAGTCCTGCTCCCGAATATTGACGTCCTGGAAAGTCGTAATTTTGTTAACCATCATCCAAAAAAACAGCCTTTTACAAATGTTGAAGCTTTCGACTAGACAATCTCCAACCTAAACCACTTGATAAATATTGATATGCTTAAGGATAATATTGATAAGAATCATAATAGTAAAAACAGCCAAGAATACAACACCGATCGTCAAGAGTTGACTCTAAAAGATGTACTTATTAAGCCTAAAGACAGAACAATTAAATTAAACGGCCTGCAAAATAAGAAGCAGATCTACCACAAGTCTGCACGGGAAACTAAAACTGGAAGTTACAAAGTGAATGTTGCCGGAAAAGAGGATGAGAAGACAGCCAGATACATAAACGATTAGAAGCCTGCAAATGTGATTAAAAGCCATAGAAAGAAGTTGAAAAGATTGAAAGCAAGTAAGTAGTAGTTTTGTCAATCATGTATAAGTACTCCTCGCTAAGAACCAATACTTAGATGAATTTTATATTTGATATTTCTTTTGTTTTTTTATTATATTTTTAGTTTTATTACTAATACTATATTTTATTAGTAAAAATATAATATAGATTAATGTCATAGAAATCGGAAAATATAATTTTAGTTGATAGACGCTTTAAATAATTAACATATATTGAAAAAATATAATTAGATATTTGTATACATTTATATATTAATAGATAGAACATCAGTAGAGCATTACTTTATCTTACTTCATTACCAAACCATTGTTCATATTTTTGATTTCGTGAAACTGATCTGTATTTTTCTCCCCGAGAACTCTCGGTTGTGTAGACTAGATACTGCAGCCACACTGTCTTCCATCCTTTAGAATTTCACAAGTGCCATGTTTTTCTCCTTGGTCTGGTTCAAAATCACTATCTTCTCGATCTTACCGTTCTCTCCAAAGATGTAAGTCAACCTTTCCTCAGTGCAGACTTCCTTTTTCATGTTTGAGACGTGGAGGGTGTTCGACGGAGGGTTGATCGAGATCGACTTTTTGGAGTTGAACCTGTGGTAGCTGGAGTCATACACCACACTCTCCATGTACTCCTTAGGCCGTTCCTTCAGCTCCTATTTATTACTGCAGAAGTTCAGCAGTATCAGGTTGCCGAAAAATACAATGTTGTTAAGATACTATCGGGCGAGAACGCAGAACTCGATGTTCACGAAGCAAATATACATCTTATTTTTCTTTTTAATGATGCGTTCGATGTTCCCGTAGTTGCTGAACAGGTTGTAGGCTTAGAAAATCTTTATATCCTCCTAGAATGAGAAACTGATGGTGTCGGAACGACTTGAAGAGTGATGCTTTTACTTCAAAGACTACTCCTTGGTCTCAGAGGGAAAGGCTACCAACTAGTCTCCCTTTTGAAAGCCGAACGACAATTACTTGTTCATAGCTTCCTGTTGAGGAGGGACGTAAGTGTTATATTGAAATACTGGCCTATTGTGATTGTTATTGTGGTTGTTGCCACTACTATTATTATTGCAGCTATTAGTGGTATTATGCTTTGGGACAAAGTATTTTTCTTGTGTCTCGATGTCCATAATTTTCGAACTACTCCAATCACATTCTTCTCTTTTTTCAATAGTGCTTTTATAGGCGCCACGATCGGGTAGGTAAGGCTTTGAGTTTCCCGGACACCCCATTTGTTTGTTAACCCTTGTTACATTGTCTCCATAACTATCTGATTACGATTAATCTCCTAGGTTATTTATAGCCTTCAACAGTTCAGTGGGGTCTGTGGTCTTGGATTTTTTAAACTCCCCTTGAATCCGAGTCTGAAAAAAGAACATGTTATTAGAATCTTCTAGACTATCGTCGTCCTGAGAGTCATTGGGATATGAAGGCTCAGAATAAATAGTGTTGGTGGTGCTGGAGAAGTCTTTGCCTTTTGAAAACTGGTTTTTGAGGTCAATTTTGTCGAGTACCGAGAAATAAATATGCATTTTGCAAAAACTGCCAAACAGTTTAGTACTGTCCATAGAATCTCGGATAAAAACAGCTTCTTATAAACTACTGAACTCCACGAAACATTTGGTCATTTCTCCTCGCTCAAAAATAAGGACTTTCTGGACCTTGCCGTGTTTGATAAAGGCTTAGAATATGATCTCGTTGGTCAAGTCACATGCGATGGTATCATAGATGCAGACGAGCAATACCCTTGAAGCTTCTTGTTTATTTTGATTCATCATCATCATAATTGGAGGAAATTAATTTTATTATGTATAAATCCTTTTTTTAACTCAATATATGTATAAGAATTAATAATACTAGTATATATATATATATATTATATGACTAATGAATATGATAGAGTCGGTATAGTTATTCTACATTGATAGTTTGAGAGGATTATTATTGATTTTGTTGTTGAAATAGGGTTGATATTAACAAATTTTCGAAACAATGGCGTGATAATAGAGACTGATCAGAAAGTAAATAATAGATTTTACATCTATGGTGATGGGTTTTGAATAAAGTAAATAACAACAGGATAATTTAATTTAATTTATTTTTTAAAAAAAAAGTTATTCTTGTTAAACTTTATACAACCCTACTTAAAATTACAAAGTGATAAAAAAATAATTGAGAATACATCATAACTTAAAAATAAAATCCATATCTAAAATAATAATTAGTAAATATGGGTTTTTCATTTTTGGCAAGAAGTAATTACTGTTCAGAATCTTTTCAAACCAACAATGATAAACAAAATTCAGTTACGAATATCATCTCTTCAAGCTAAGATTTTAAGCTTAAAAACATTGTCCTTTCTTTAAAAATAATAATTTGGACTATTCGTATAATTTTTTATCAATAAGAAAAATGTGAAAGAGATTTAAAAAAAAAAAAAAGAACAATCTAAAATTCTTACTAGCTCTATTTAGTAGCTCTTTATTTAAAAAGAAACGACAAATATACCAAATATATTTATAATATTTAAAAAACACAAATGAAGAAGATATTATTTCCATTTGAAATAGCCATTGTGGCTTTTTCCTTCCTCCAAATTCTTGAATTCTTTTCTTACTTCTATTTTCTAACACTAAACTATGTCCTCTTAAGCTTGACACTTGCATTTGAAGGAGGCCGTCCTTATACCTTCTTGCTAATATTTCTGACCATATTCAACACTATTAAAGCCAACCACCCCGACTCATATATAATAACTGGACTACAAGCAATTTTAATTTCTCTATCTGCCTACTGCATAACCACAATTAAAATCTACAAAACCATGAGCAAATTCAAGCTCTATTCCCAGTACGAGACTGAGCAATACAAATATTCAGGTTATTTGGTTTCTGAAGTCGAGGGAGCACCTATTAGTGTCTTCTACCCCAGTCGACATAAAACAGGAGTGAAGGCAAAATGGATTAATCACTCCAAATATTACAAGACCATGTATGACCTGGTCAACATTGATCCTAACAGGAAGTTTGTCAAAGTCCCAGTGGGTTTTGCCAAACAGTTTATTTCATATATTAATCACTATATGATGGACGTTTAGGCTAACTCCAAGCTCGCAGAAAAACATCTTCCGTAAGAATCACCATTGTAGTTCGATGTAGTAATAATGAGTCATGGACTCGCAGGCCATCGAAATGGATATTCCACCTTCACAACCTGGTGGGCCAGGAGAGGTTATATTGTGATCGCTCTTCAACATGATCATGACTAAATCATTGTAGACTACAGAGAAAAAGCTGCTTAGAATAATGAGGCAGGGCATAAATTTATCTATGAATGCAGAAATCGTGACTTGAGGACAAGGACTAAATAGTTTATGAATGTTTTTAGAGGCATCACATAATAGAAGCTTCTCGAAAAAATATTTAAAAGGTAATCAATTCCGATCCGAAGCATCAAATTCGCAGGCCATTCATACGGGGGGACAACGATACTTGAGTCAGCCGCAGAGCTTTCGAAAGCAAACAACGAAGCTTACAACAAATTAGTGGATAAGATAATCTGTCTGGACCCTTGGGTTTTTCCTTTGAGCTCGTCATCGTATGCGAACATCAAAAAGCCGACACTGTTCATCAACTCTGAAAAATTTGTAGCTCAAAATCCCGAATTCTACCACCTACATGAAAAAGCAATAAAGCTAAACTCTATGAATCCAAAAATGTCGAGAATGCTGGTAAGAGGGCTAGAGCATATGCACCAGTGCGATTTTGTAGCTGTCGGGGGTAACGCTTTAGAGAAGATTGGCATGATAAAGGATTTTAAGAATAGTTCGAACTATATGGAACTGAATATTTTTATGATCTACCTTTTCGAGCAAGGCAAGAGCGCAGACGAAATAATTGAGACGATAAAGAAAGAGTTGAAAAGCAAGAAGATCGGAAAAAATAATGCTGATAATTTGGTTGTCCACGATCGCAGGAAAGCTTGGAAAGACTGACTGAGTTGTCTTCATGTTTATTCTTTAAAAAAAACCAAATTTAGATTTATCTCCCTTTATTTTATTAATTTTTTACTGAGAGCCTCCATATATTTTTATCGTTTTGCAAATATAAATGTGTCTATTATATATTTTTATAAATCGCTCATTAAATCGAAAAGAAAAAAAAGTATTTTTGACGCCAAATTATCAAAATATGCAAGAAAAATCGCATAATATGTTACCTATCTTCACAATGTCAAGTTCTGACCCCAAAGCCTCCAGGACTCTCATACTTGACTACGCTGAAACTCTTATAGGACAGGACTCCCGCAAATCGGGAGTCGTCATCTCAAAGACCTATAAGAAAACCAACGACTGCCCATTCGGATATCTGCGAGAGGTGCAATTAAGCCACTTGGAGAATGTCAAACTCTTATTTCTCGATGACTTCACGGACCTTATCGCCTTCTTTCTCCTACATACAGCTCGAAAATCATCGAACCTGTCTTTCGTGTTTATTCTGGACTTGGAGGAATACCTCGGCAGGAGTATCGGACAGGCGGGTGCACAACTGACAGCACTCCTTCAGTTGATGCTAAAGATGAACGATATCCTTAAAAACTAAGTGTAGTCGCATCTCGGAAGAGTCGGCCTGACCTACCATCTCTTCGGAACTGACCAGGAACGATACCTGAAGAGCATGACAGTAGGTATGTGTGGACGATATTTTCACATCCTCAAATAAGATAATCAGTCTGAGATCAAATTTAAATTATTTTTAACTTAGAGCAATCAAAGACAGGACGAGGAGTACCATATTAGGTACGTAGATAAATTGTTTGATATGCTTTTGGAGTATTATCAGGCTGACGTTTGAGCAAAAAATATTATATTTCTACACTTGCTTATCTATTATTTAACATTTTCAAATACTATCTTTTGTAGAGATTAGTATTTTTGTATTGATTTAAAAATATTTTTATATCTAAAATGTTATGCTATTTTTGTTATTCTTATAAATTTATTGTCCGATTTTAAAGTCAAATAGCTTCGACATACAAGGCTATAAAATCTCCCAAATTTGTGTTAACTTAAAATAAATTAAAATTAAAATTTTTAATATAGTCATTTTTGCAATAAATCAACATGAATAATAATCCTTACGGAGGAGGGTTCAATAATGGAGGGTTCAACAATGGTGGGTTCAATAACGGGTTCAACCCCAATAATTTCCAGGAAGTCATTACAGAGACTGTGAAAGTAGGATTCGGAGTTGATAACAATGGAGGATTCACAAATCCTGGAACTTTTAACCAAGGTTTTGGTGATAACCAGGGATTCAACAATGGAGGATTCAATAATGGAGGATTCAATGGAAATCAAGGATTTCCTAACCAAGGTCAGGGCTTTAACAACCAAGGCCAGGGTTTTAACAACCAAGGACAAGGATTTCCTAATCAAGGACAAGGATTTAACAATCAAGGACAAGGATTTAACAATCAAGGACAAGGATTTAACAACCAAGGATTTAATAATCAAGGACAAGGCTTTAACCAAGGTCAAGGTAACAATCAAGGATTCAACAACCAAGGCTTCAACCAAGGAATGAACAGTAAGGGATTTAATAACCAGTCGAAACATCAAGGTAAACATCACAATCCCCATAATCTCAACGTGCCTACGGTTGTATTCCAGTTGAACTGCACAATATGTGCAGGCTCTGGGCTGATGTATCGAAATAATCAAGCTTTCCCTTGCCGACGCTGCTACAAAAAGGCAGGTTTTTGTCGCAAATGCTATGGGACCAGATTTGATTTTATGACTGGAAAACCTTGCAATCGATGTTCTGGAAATGGCATGTTTATGGCACGCAAGGGGAAAAAGCACCACTCTCCTCCTCATCACGGCCCTCATCATGGTGGTCATCACGATCAACACCACGGGCATGGACATGGACATGGGCATGGTCAGGAACATGGACACGGACATGGACATAAGAATGATCAACATGGCAACCACCACCATCATCACACTTACACTGTCGAAAGCAGTAGCGATAGCGATTGGTGATATTATATTTATTCCGCATATTATTAATAATTGAATCTGGTTATTGATATTCTAAGCTATATATTATATATAATATCATAAATACACACATACTAACTTATTAAAAATTATTTTACAGTTCAAAAACGATATAATTATTTTTTACATTGTTACTAAAATGTCTACATTATAAATATATAACACCTGAGTTAAATGATTAAATGGGGATTAGTTCTGGCAGTCTCAACAGTTGGAGCGACCCTTTATTTCCTTACGACTCGAAAAAAGAAATCCATACCCAAAATCCGTATTAGTGATCTCATCGGAAACACCCCTCTCGTGTATCTCGAGACCATATCGAAATCTCTGAAATCATAAATATATGTAAAACTTATAAAAAAAAAATAGCGTATCATATTTCTATTTTTATATTTCTAGATCAAAGCATAATTTCTAAATCCTTTCGGAAGCAGTAAAGATCGAGCTGTTAAATACATCCTTCAAGAAGCTGAAACTGCGGGATACTTCAACTCACCTGACAAAAAGACTGTCATTGAAGCTAGCTCCGGAAGCACCGCTATTAGCTTGAGCCAGCTGAGCAACATCAAGGGAATCAAAACTCTCATCTATCTTCCCAATGATCTAGCTTCATAAAAATATTCGCTTCTGGAGCTCCTGAACGCCAATATTGTTAAAGTAGCTCCGGTATCGATCGTTGACCCGAATCATTTCTACAATCTTGCACAGGCAGAATCGGTCAAATAACAACTCTTTTTCTCTAACCAGTTCGAAAATTTAAGTAATATGAAAGCCCACTTCGAGACTACGGGTCCGGAAATATATTAGCAAACATAAGGTCTTCTAGATGCCTTCGTATGTTCAGCAGGAACAGGAGGCACACTCGCAGGGGTTTCCAAATTTCTAAAACTTAAAAAATCATCAATCGAAATAGTGTTGGCAGACCCTCAAGGCTCAGGTCTTCATAATAAAGTAAAATATGACGTCCTTTATTCCACTGAATAAAAGTAAGGCTACCGCAAGAAAAATCCTTTTGATTCTATTACCGAAGGGATAGGACTTAACCGTTCGACGAAGAATTTTGAGGAAGCACTTATCGATACTTCTTATAAAGTAACCGATGAAGAGGCTCTTCACTTGGGTCGATACCTGATTATAAATGAAGGATTATTTCTTGGCAGTTCCTCTTGTATCAATATTGGAGCTGCTATCAAATATTGCCGATAACACCCTGGCTCGAAGGTTGTCACCATCGCACATGACAACGGCAGTAGGTACCTGAGTAAGTTTTATAATATGGCTTATTTGAAGGATAAAGGAATTAACTTCTAGATAAGACCATCATATCCTGCTGGAGATTTGTCATTTATCAATTGATAATAAGAAAGCAATCCGATATATAGAAAAAATAAAATATTTAGGATATCTTGAGTAAACCTATAATAAAGTCAAGATGGAATTTTTTTTAGTAAATTATCAATATTGGCTTTTCAAGTTTATTTGTGCGAAACCTTAAAGACATATGATACTCCTTAAGCTCCGCTGCAGACGAATAGATTGTTTTGTCCAAAATCTACACTGAAACAAGGTGCTTGCATCTGCATTTTGCCCACCAATCGATTTTTGTCTTTCCGATCATACAAATGAACTTGGTTATTTCCGCTTGTCCCCAATGCTATTAGCGAGCTTTGCTGGCTAAAGGCTGCTGCATAGCAATAGACGGCTTCATGCTCCTTAAAGTCAGTTTTTACTGTCTCAATGAGAGATCCCGAATTGATATCCCATAGCTGAAGAATAGTATCATTTCTGTAGCTTCCTGTTAAGATTTCTCCATCTTTGTAGTCTAGTGACTCGCCTGAAATGTTAGGACCATGAATGGATCGGACAGGCTCGCCCAATCGAGAATCCCAAACCAAGACCCGAGAATCCCATCCTCCGGTGATAAACATATTTGGGTCAGGTAGGGCTTTAGCGCAAAATACTCTATTGCTGTGATTATGGTTACCATTTTCAAGAGTGTTTGCTTGATACGTCTACTCGATTAATCAACGAATAAATAAGAAAAATATAATATAATATAAAAACAGTACCTGCAACTTCTGATGGGTAACGTTGTCATAGAGAACAACATCTCCATTATCGACTCCCACGATGACATATGAACCATTGGAAGCGTAGTCACAACAAAGAAGGGCATGCTAACTAGACGTCGCCCTTGAGACTACATCACCTTCCGATTTAAACCAAGTCAAGGATCCATCAGCGCATGTAGTCACAAAAGAGTTAGCTGATGCAGTGCCAGGCCTCCATCTCACACAGGTAGTGGACTCAACATGGGCTTTCCACGCCTTAGTTGCGAGTAGATTTTTGCTATCGTAGATGTTGTAGACTCGCACTTCCCCATCTTGGGAGGCAACGGCGACCAGATCACCTGCGGGGTTAAATCTTATGGAAAAGTTTTGCACAGCTGTATTTCCAAAAAATGTAGTCATTTGTAACTTGTGTGGATTTGGCACATCTTCAAGAATTCTTCGTATTTTTCAAATGAAAAAAAGAATGAAAAATGATCGAATATATTATAATTGGAAGGCAAGATACTTTATGTCGCCTGGTACATATTTGGAGGTGATTGGGGCAACCTTTTTGTAAAATTTTCTTTTCGTTTATTTCTCCATCTTCAATATATCTATCTCAAATATTTTTTGTATTAATATTTTGGTATATTGTTTTTTTAAATCCGTTTATTTCTAGTGCAAAAATTATGAGATCTAATTGATTCATATTGAATGAAATATCACATTTGCAATCTAATCATTCATATGCCTATGTATAGATTTAATATTATATTTCGCCTCTCATTTTCTAAACTATTATATTTCATATCTATCTACGCTCCTTGTATTTTTAATACATTACAATATTGTATATGCAATATTTAATCGGACTGAGAGTGTATATATATGGATATATAGATATCTATGGGTATTTTTTTAAAAGTAAATATTTTATATCTACATACAATAATAATTTTTATGTATTTATATTTTGATATTCTTTATGATAAAATTATAAACCGAAAAACCTTTTAACTTTGAAAGATATTGTAAGCAGCTCCCAATCTACACTTAGAATATCCAAGTTAAAATTAAGAATCTATCGGTTCTACTTATAGGCACCACAACAGTAATAATAAACATCAATAAAAAAATATATGTATATTAATGATATATTCATTACAACTAAATTTAATTTGTAGCTAGGGATATAAGTAGCCAAAAATATTGTATTGTCGGGAGTCAACCGACTAGGCTTATATGACTCGGAATTAGTGAGTGCACTCGACTTGAAATCCAAATTTTGTCTCAAACCAAACCACATCGGTTCACCTCGATCGCAAGCTGTCCGCGAATATCTCCAAACTCTGGACACAACCATATCAATATAAATTGAAAATTCATATAATGACCATAAACGCATGTAGAATAATCATTATTATTCATTAGTTCCGTATATATCTTTATTTTATTGTTTGTATCTGATAATATTCAGAGTTCAAAATTATAACTGTGTTGTCGTGGCCATTCAACTCGAAAAACAAGACCTCTGCGAACTCAATTCGGAACTTAGAAAGAACAAAGTAGGATTTATTTTTGCAGGAAGCTATTTCTTGCAGAATTTTATATTTGTTGATTTCGGACCGTCACACGAAGTTATTGATATTTCAGCAGAAGACTCGTGGAGAACTGAATAAATTAATAAATATGTGGAGGGAGACCTGAGGATTTCTGTTTATGATGCACATGATCTGAGCTGTGGAGACCTCGTAATGGTTGAAGAGTGTGAGGGATAAAATAGCGACCTCCACGGAAAGATATTTCAGGTAAAATAAAAACAATAGAGGAGAACGATAATACTCTCCGGATACGATTGCAGTCATTATGAGCTTCCAAATTATGGTTTACTAAAACGAATAAAGAAAGATAATCAACCCATTGTATTTAGATCATTTGAGGAAGAATTGCAGACAAATTTAAATATGGCTAATAAACAAATGCTGAGGTTTGAAGAAGTGGTAATTAATTCAGTATGTAGTACTCTCTTTGGAGGAATCGTGGCTAATTAAGTTTTGAAGGTTACAGGAGCCTTCACTCCGATTCAGCAATGGTTAGAAATGGATCTATCTACTGAGCTAGCAATAAATTCAATGAATGATCATCAAATTAATTTGAACTAGAAAACTTAACTCTTTCAGAAATCAGCTATATTGAGAATGACAATCCTCGGGTGTGGTAGTATCGGCTGCGAAGTTGGCAAGCTTTTAGCCCTCTTAGGCGTGGGTTAGCAAGGCTGTATCACCTGCATTGACGCTGCCGTTATCGAATAATATACTTTAAGCAGACACTGTCTTTTCAACGAGAGCCAAATTGGACGTTTTAAGAGCGATGCTCTCTGCGAAGCCATAAACTTAATTAATCCATCTATCCGAACCAAAAGTTATACAAAAAACTATGATAACATCACCAAGTAGACTTGGAATCAGGCCTTCTGGAACTAACAAGATTTTGTGATTTGTTGTGTAAACTCACTTCAAGGACGAAGACGCATTGACTAGCAATGTGTACGTAATGGTAAGTTTATTTTACTGGTGGGAGAAACCTCTGGAAATAGAGTGCAATGCCACAGTATTGTCCCGTTTGTGACTGAGTCTTATAATGATTTTGAGCATTAAATTCCTGAACAAACTGACATTTCGACTTGGAAAAATTTTCCTTCAACAACAAAACATTGTATCTTATACGGTTAAAATATGCTGATAAAATAAGTCATTGAGATTTTTGATGATTTTAAAAGCTTCGTAAAAAACAAATCAGACCTTATGAAAGAATGGAAAAATAAAATATCACAAGTAATATGTTGAACATCTTTCATCTTTGTTATACATATTCGTCACCCTTTATTTTAATTAATAGTTTATCGTCGATAGGAAAATTACAATGTGATTAGAAAAATGAATTTTATCTGGTAACTATTCCATTCTCATTTGCACAAAGACTATGATTCCTGTATCAAATTTGCCATCCAGTTGTTTGATTAAACTTTTCGTATTAACCCAATTCAAATGTTGGCGCAATTTCCTAGAGAGTATCTTACAGAATATGGTCGACCTTTTTGGGGATTCTATAAAAAATGTCCGACCCCAATTCAATTTACGATCTCAAATCTATCTCATCTTCAATTTCTACAATGTTGGTCAGAACTTTACGCAGATTTCCTTCGCATCCCAAAGAGAACGATTCGCCATGACTAATAATGGATAAATAATATCAAAGCAAATGAAAACTTGCATTTTTGCAGAGACGACCCAAGCCCAGAGTAGGCTTTGAGATAGTTGGACAGGATGGATTCTCTTAATGTTTCCCTTATCTCATAACTTAAGCCTCGTAAAATGAATTTGTTAGATAAGTCAACCTGCCATTTAGAAGCAATAAAAATTGCATCAACAATACGGGCCTCTGTCTACGGAATCCCCAAGCCCAGCAGATTGGAGGTGTTACAAGTGGTAGAGAAACTTATTTCAAGATCTATCAATGCAGTCAGCATAACCGCCGGGGCCCTTGGATTGGAAATAATGAGGTTTCTCTACTTTGGAGAAGGAGCGAAATTCAAGGATTTTAATATGGATATATCAAATATATCAAAACCTAATACTATCAATTTTTTTAATGTCGTGCCAGTTAAACCTATAGAACATGAATAGTACAATGCGATTTTGATGGGGCCTACTCTCGCAATACCGCCACGTAAAACATGATAGATATATCTAATTTATACAAAAATCATAATCGATTTAAAACTGCGTAGGACACACTAAATATAGCTACTTTACTCTAACTGGACCAATGCGTGTGAACCAGTTCCGATAAAGAGTCGAAGAAGAGTTTGGTATTGTAGTGACTATGATTAGCATCAAATAAACGATAATCTATAACTCCTACATACCGACTAGAGATATAAATGATTGGCTTGATCTTTGGAAGCTCTGTGAGGCCAAACAAAAGCTTAAGTTTGATGAGAATGCAGAACTGATTATTTATGTCGGAGGCGAATCGATAGGCAACCCAGCAGTCGAAGTGATGTTACCGTAATTCAGATTTAGAAAACGATGATTGGATTTATGATTTTTCCTCTCGAAGAATTTATTTGAATTATTCGTTGATATGTTCTATTGGATAGAACAGCAGAGGATATATAATATAAGGGAAATATACTTCCCAATTTAAATTATGCTAAGGATTGGAATTTTTTGCTAGTTCTCGCAACAATAAAAATTAGTAAAAACTATCAGTATTTTATAAAAGATTAATTACACTTATAAATAATTCTGATTAAAAGCCTCGCCTTAAATCCCAATGTTAAAAAATCAACAGCTCACTGCTAAATTTCGTAATTGCTTGTTTAGTTTTTTTTAAATGCATTCAATCAATCAATATTTATTAGATAAATAAACCCACCGAAAATGAAAGATGAAAGATTTGACCAGCAAATATTATCAGTGATTCTGCTATTTATAATATTTATACTTGTCGTATCTGTAGACTTTAACCCATCTTTATAGACTCTTTCTCATTCAAGTACCAAACATCAATCATTTTGAATAATAAACATTTATTAAGCATTACAAGGACATTTAAAATAGGGCATTGATTTCGTGTGGCGAGGAATCATTAGCATAATCGTTGGTGTCACTGGACTGATTATCTAGGCGGGAAGCTGGGTAGTAAGTTTGTATCTCTCAGAGAGTGGGGAAGATGAGCCTTGGTGGTCCTAACTTGTCGAATTTGATCTTTGAACAATGCAGAAATATTTCTAGATAATAATCAATATATATCAGTCGATAATTAATAATAATAAGACGACATTATTTTACAAATAATTAATCGGTATGTTTTTTTTACCTATAAAGTTATGAGTTGCGTTAAAATCCAATCCATTGTACTTGTTTCGAATCATATAAAAACAATAGATAAGAATCTTTCAACGTTTTAGTCTTTTTTAGATTGACATTTTGAGAATGCTTTCCCCTAACAGTCTTCTCCCCTCAGAAATGCTCAAAACTCCTCCTCGCACCTGCTATCGGCCATACTATTTCTTCGACTCCGAAAGTCTGCGTACCCGCGATGGAGGATTTTCTTCAAATTAACTAACAACTGTACTTATTTTTGTTTGCTTCATGCTATCGAAAATAATCCTTTAATTATTAGAAATATAATTAATTGGGGAACTTTTTATCTATTTTTTGAAATTTGTAGGGCGAACTATTGTTGACTGGTAATGGACTGGCGTCGCATTGGGTCTTTCTGGCTTTTTGACTGGCTTTGCATTCTCATAATACTGATTATTGTCGTTATATTTGAGGGGCTTTGATAAAATTGTCAGTGATTTAGAGCGTGAGTTTGTGTATGAAAATCGAGTCTCTAACTATTTTGCTATACAGGCGATCTATTAATGCACTTCTCGATAATCTGACTTTCCATATTGAGAATTTCCGAACCTTATTGATTCTGAGAAATGATTAATCTATTTACCCTAATGATTACCTTTTACATTTTTTGTTGTGTTAATATTTTTATTGAGTAAATTTAAATGACTCCAATCGGGAGTATTCACTCCTCGGCTTCGATGATGTGTATTGGATTATGATCTTGCGATTTTGAATGACACGGATTTCTTGAGTTTGCTTTAAGTATCGTTAACACTGCATCTCTTACTCTAGCCATTCTGATTGGCATCGACATTGTGGTAAGATGATTAGTTTTGGGAAGGAGGGATAGGAAAAGTTGATATAGTGGAGACCAAGATTGACTTCGTCTGTGTATCAATAGCGTTGGGATTCTTGAAGTATTTAAATATTAAGTCTGCTTTTGCCTGTTTATTATGAGGAGCCTGACTAATTGTTTTCATTCGATGTTTTAGTAGATAATATTTATTTATTATTAATCGAAGGAGAGCCAATATCTCAAGAGACAGAAAAAAAGTAGTAACTTATTTTAACTTATTATAACAAATGAAAAAATAATAATAGAGAATCTCTGATCAATCATTTAAAAAAAATAGCCTAATGTATGAATTCATTATTTTTGTTCTTGCGATGGCTCTGCTGTTGAATTAAATAATTATCTATATTCTTTTTCGCTAATATTTACTGCTTCTTTCATTCCATTAGTTGAATTTTAGTGCTTCGGCTTCACTTCATATTTTAAAAAGCAGTTTCTGTCTGTCTCATCAACGTAAAGACAATCAAACATCTTCTCGACCTGGTTCTTAAAATGTTTCTTCAAAAAGTGTTTGGCTTGTTTTAACTCCATCTCTAGCGTAAATCTCTTCGATTTCTGGTCAAGGTTCTACAGCTCGATTATGAACTTCTTCTTCTTCTTTCCCTCTTTCAACTTCGATGTTATTTGGAAAGAAGAGTTGCCAATCTGTCGAATGACCTTGGCCTCCATATGTTTATTATGGCTGTCTCGAGGTTTATTCTGAGTAGGGGTTCTGTTTTCGATTTCTGACACTGCAGGTTGATTGGTCATCCATAACTATATAAAATAAATAAAAAATCAGATATTTAGGGGTTGAGTAAATTATTTTTTGTTACATTGACTTGAGTTTTGTTGGGTCTTAGACTTTTGAAGGGATAAGCAGATATCAAGCTGATATTATGCTCGACTGTTTCCCTTTATTTTTCAAACTTTTTAATATTGTAGCAACTTTTCTTTTCTTGAATGCGATTGAGCATTGCTTGATTTTATTAGACTATTTGGATAAGTTGTCGCTTCCGGTAAGGTTGGTTGAGTGTTTTACTCTGACTTTGTGCAGTCTTCGGTTTCTTGAATAACTTTGTTAGATCACCTATAAATCGTCATTATTATTACTTTTTTGTTTTTGCTTATCCAATATATAGAAATCATTAATTATGCAACAAAATAGGGTATATTCTCTCTATGCCTCTGAGATAGATAAAATAATAAACTTATGGGGGTGATTATAAAAAGAAGAATAATAAATTAAAATAGATTAGATTATTCTTCTCAGTAATAATTTGAAATCTAGATATCTGTTCCAAAATAGCTATAAATATCTATGTATTGAGTAGGCATAAGTTCGTATATATAGTATAAAAACATAAATTTTAAGTACCCGAACTGGCGATGTGGTTCATTTTCCGAAGCAGAACCCTATTTTAACGTCCAATCTAGATATTTCTCAGCTAACGTAAGACTTCCTTCTTCGGCCTCGTGTTTAGAAAGTCAAACTACTGGGGTTTTTTGAGATCCAATGAACATTTGAGATCTCTAATTCGTTTCTAATGTATTTCCCAAGACCTCTTGAGGTCTTTATCAAAGCATAGTTTGTTGGCAACTGGGATGGAACGAAACATCGTTATTTTAAACAATTATGAGTAATGAGTAGTTATATTTTCCAATGCGATCTATTTTTTTTTATGTTATTTTTCGAATTATTATCAATATTCTTTATTTGCATGATTTTTAAAGCCTGATCTCATTTATAAAGAAGATTTCAAAAAAACTAAAAAAAAATATGTATATGCATATAAATCGATATTTTTACATAATTATTTGTAATTAATTTATTATAAGATTTTCATACAAAAAATAATTGCTAGATGTACGATTTTTAATTCACTAATATATTATGCTATGTAAAATATATAGATATTTATATATATATAGTAAATAACACAATATTAAACATGTTTCGCATGATATTGAGTGTAATTGAACGCAAGATGAGCTTCTTTTGCCCTCGTCGCCAGTCCCGACTGAAGGACGCTGCGGCCATAATAATCGAGGACTCCGAATAAACATAACCTAAAGACCCAGTTCTCCAATGGCGAAGTTCTCTAAAAACTCTCGATGATCTCCAAATCCTATTTCATTCGAACCCACCTCTAGAAACTCTCGCTCAAGAGATCGAAGCTCTTCAAAAGAATATATATGAAAAAATATTTTTTGAAAACGTCACAGCCTCCTATCTCTAGCACCTCAAAGGCCTCGATACTTCCCAAGAAAATCTGAGAGAACGTGAGCGCCTATCTAAATAATTAGCTATATGTTGTCTTGTTGATTCTCAGTTCAGCCATGCAGAGATAATCAGGTACATGACAATGCCACCAGTATAGTTGCTAAGGGTAATCAGCCACAAAATGACAGACTACGCAGAGAAGAGGCTGATGCTCCTGAAAGTCTATACTTACTGTAGCACTAGTATCTAACAGCTACTGAATGAGTATATCCTGTACTCTCTTGATCTGAATCCCCAATTCTTCACACCCTTTATAATTAGCGAAAAGTAGTATCTCGATGCTGGTGTTGTACTGGACGACCATCAGCAACTATAAGGATAATTCAGATAAAAATCGCATTAGTTTGTGAATAGTAATGAAGTAGTTTTGGGAATCATAAAAAAACTCGCCCACAACTTCGGTAACTACAGCATTGCTATTCAGCTCTGTGAGTATATGGTTTCAGGCGAGGCACATTTGCCTGAATTTGATTTGAAATCCATTGTATTTGCTTTAAAAGTCGGAGGACATTTTACCTACAAGTTAGGAAGGGTCGGTGTACAATTTTCAAAAATATAGAACATGTCTCCTGAAAAAGTTCTAGCATAATTTATAGCAACAGAGTCTTCGATCCGAACCTTGGACTCAATTAGATACATTTTTGACTCACCATAATCTTTCAGTGAAGCTCTCCAAAAATTCGCTCTTGCCGAGGATACCGATTTGTCTACACTGCTTGAACTAATCCAACTTGGGTATATTACGATAAATCGATCCAACTTCAGCCACATAGTGACCAAAATTGGAAGTGGATATTTCTAGTACAGCAAGTTCTAGCCCACTATTAGAAGCTTACTGAATGGCTACGAAAAATAACCAGAAGTCCAACGAATTCTGACGGCGCTTTAATACAGCAAAATATTCTATGTTTTTGATATAAACTCACAACTATCGGTGCTCGTGTAGCTCCTCCAACATAATAATAATAATAATCACAACCATCGAAATAGTCGCTAGCAATCTTCAGAAATTAGTAATGTTAATAATTTGCAGGAAAATGCTTTGAAATTGTTCAGGGAGTTTATAGCCAAGGTTGCCTTGTGCAGGAACAAAGAGCAGCGAATTGTTGTTCAAAGCGTATTCTATGACCTCGACTCTGCATAAACCGTGCTGAGACTTTCAAAGTTCCTCAAATAAAACCTCTTCGGGAGACTCCTGAATATGCCCTTAATGCACCAAATGGTCTTCCAGAACCTCATCGCTTTCGAAAGACTGTCCTTCATCGAATAGCTCCTCCAACCAAGATATGTATAACGCTATGATGTTAACTACCAAATGATAGAGATGGTGATAATCGAGCAGATTCATTAGAAATTTCTAACCGCCCAATCATTCCATTCCATCCAGCACTCGCTGGAGTATCTCGTGGAACTGCTCACCACCAAGTCTCTAGAACGCAAAATACTTATGGCCATGTATAAATTGGCTCTGTATCTACACTCGGAAAATTGCCATCTGCCTCCTTCGCGACTCATGAACTCATTGGACATCTCGTTACTGTATTCGCTGGCCAATCTGCAGCCACAGCTAGACTTTAATAAGATTTACAAATACATCCTGAAGACGTCATTCACAAGCCTCGATCAGAAGGTCGACCTGGATAGTAAGGAGTTCCATAAGTTCAAAGGATAGCTTGCTGTTAAGCTTTTTCGGAAAGGCTTCCAGCAACAAGCTTTGGACACTCTAGCCAAGTTGGCTTCGTTTAAGCCTTCATGGCTGTGTCCTACTATACTTAACATTCTGCAAGACAGTAGCAGCAGCCAGAACAGCAATGAAAAAAATCAGAAAGTCGAAAAAGAGTTGTTGGTTATGGCATTCGAATCTGTCCAGACTGGATCCCAGCTGCTGAGCTTAAAAGCGATTAAATAAAAAGGTGGGAATAAGGAGATTTCCTTTTACAAACGGTTTATTGACCCGAACACTACGTATTTGGTTGTGGACGATTCGGTCATCCAGAGCCAATAAATTTATAACAATCTTATTGCAGAATGTAAGTTCTCCGACAATAGTCTCAAACTCCCGTAATACGATTTATTCTTCGTGCTGCTGCCGTCAGACATTCATCGGGCCTTCCATCACGTTGGGAGGAAAAAACTCGATGTGCTTAAGATTGATTTCTTTCTTAAATAATGCATAAAAAATGAAATACTCAGTTCTCTTGATATAATAGAACCATTCTATAAGGCCTGTCTCGTTGTATTTGGGCTGGAAGTGGGGAAGTAAGCAGACCCCAAAAACAACAAATTCGACCAGGTGCCTGAGATGTATCGGCCCATTTTGACAAAGCTCACCAATGCTGTCTTCCTTCTGCAAATATGCCCTCGAGGCTTCATCGAAAAGTGGATTCCTGCGAAGAATGTCTTAAAATTCCTGGAAGACAAAGCTTACCGAAAGAAGGAAATAGTTGAATTACTCTCTAAAGTGAACAGAGAGGGATGTCTTATACTCTCACAAATCGCTGATCAAGAATCTATCAATCTCAAAGAGCTAGCTCTGTTCAGCGTATGCAATCTACTTAATACCGAGACGATCCCGAAATCCTCGGAAATCTTGATTTCAAACTTTTGTACCTTGTCCGCTTCCACTCTCGACAACGCTCGTGAATTAGTAAAAAAGCTGCTGACTAGGATTTACTCTTTACAGATGT
Organism: Halesus radiatus; assembly: GCA_022606495.2. Classification (NCBI taxonomy): domain Eukaryota; kingdom Metazoa; phylum Arthropoda; class Insecta; order Trichoptera; family Limnephilidae; genus Halesus; species Halesus radiatus. Next base: position 7,845 of record JAHDVE020009508.1, on the reverse strand, counting down.
ATGTGGGCTTTTTAACATATTTGCTATCCGACAGCAATCACAATAATTGCCTGAGAGAAGCAGTGAAACCTTATAACCTTGCAATTGTGGAGAGTTTAGCTCGAATGGAGCAAAACAACGAATTTTTCGGAATCGTTCCAGATGATTTCCTCTGCCGTCCTTTGAAGCATGATCCGAAATCTAGTGAAATAACTGCCAGCCATCGTCTGATCTTAAATCGTGTTTTGCGTTTGGAAAATGTTTTCGTATTGTCGAAGGTTATGTACTTTTTCTATAATTTAAATACCAAAATTGAAGAAGCTGTGTTGGGAATGTTGCCGAATAGATCACCTGAATTGGAGAAACGAATCTAGGAAATAAGAAGACAGCGAAACTGATAGGCTTTTGCACCAAATGTAGTTCTCCATAAAAAACAAGAGAGATCTAAAAATATTTAATTATGTCTATTATATGAAACTATCAGTAAAAAAAATTAATGAAACAAATAGTCATATTATTCCACAATGTTTATTTCATATAAAATGTGTATACATATTTGAAATACTTTTTTTTTAATAGAATTTAATATAATTTTTATAACTTTTTAATATATACATCAGATGGCAACACAAACAGAAGAGGTATCAAAAAACGTGATCCAACATTACCTCAAGGGCAAGTGGGGCACCATCGCGAACACTGACGCCAAACAGGTACATAGTATTTTCTCACGTAGAAAGCAGTTCTAGGCGTAGTCAACGTATAAATCTCTCTCGAAAAGGGAATAGCGGACACAGGTTCCCTCGTCATCAAAGACACTCCCGTGCATATGCCTCCTCGACCCAAAGTCCTCGAAGACACCAAACAACCCGAATAAAAGCTCAAAGAGATATTGAAAAAGAAAGAGGAGATGCAAAAATAACTATATTACATGATGCAGCAGTAACATGATCTGCATGTCTCTCAGTCCAGACAGGCAACGAACAGTCTCAGCAATCCAGCTCTGGGCGCAGTGATTGTCAAAGAGAGGTCGGTGATGACTGAGGACGATCTGAGTAAGCTGAAAGAATTGTCCAAAGCATATCATGATTTCGAGAAAAAGCTATAAAGAAAGACAAAGCAGCATGAAGCAAATATTGAAAACTTTAAAAAGGAGGAGAGGAACTTAGAATAGTGTATGAAGGAGGAAGCAAACAAAGTCAAGAGAGATGAGATCGAGAAGAGACTCGAGCAGATCCGCCTGAGGGAAGCAGAGAGGAGGGCGAAACAAGCGGAGAGCGATAAAGTGTTAGCGGAGGTAAAAGCGAAAAAAGTCCTTTATTTGGAGTTCGAGGAGAAAATGACCAGACATCAGGAAGAAGTGGACAGGCAAATCAAGGATGTGAAGGAATAGCAGAGAAAGAAACATACAGACTTTGAGAGTATTAAAGAACACGAACAAAAATATCAATAGCTACAGAACAAGGAACAAGAAGAACGAGCTCGAAGGATTTTTGAGGCAAAGAACAAATCCAAATAAATTGAAAAGTATCACGAGTCTAAGTTTTTCCAGAAGATTCAGGAAGAGGAGGAATAGAAGAAAAATGAAGAGAAGCAAAAACTCGTGCTGCCAAAGATTAGCACAAGCAAGAGGTTGTCGTATGCTTAAAAAGTGAGACACGAGATAATGCCGAAAATGAAGGGAGGACAGGAGGAGGAACACACTGAGAAGGTGGTTTTGCGGGGTGAACGATCTATGAGTGTGCACGACCTCTATTCGAAAGGTAATGAATACATGAACCTTGCGAAACAACAGATCCGAAAACTTGCTGAGGGAACGACATTAAATTCCGTTAAATCAAAACCAATAGAAGACAATCCCACGAAGGTACAACACTCTCTGTGAATATTATTTTTAAATCAAACATTTATTTTCATTTATATTGCGAACATTAGATCACGGACTATTTAAAGTAGCAAAGGATGGCCCAGACCCACCGCACCAAATCAGTCTCGTAAATTGATCAGATCAGAGCCATTATCAGCAAATAAGGCGGAGACGAGGAGGATAAACTGTACAAGGCGAGACTCCTGACTCGTAAGCTTGACCAAGATGCAGGGAGGGATTCGACCAAATTAATGAAGAGCATTGAAGCCAAAATTTAAATACTTAAGAAGCTAGTCTGATAAATTGATTATATATTGAAATAGTCAGAATTTTTCATATATTTTTTTTTTCTTATCTTAATTTTATATAAACTGCCTTATTCATATTTATTATGCATTCAAATTATTTAATAAATAAAAAATGAATAGTAAATAATTTAATTTAAAAAGGTTGATGTCTCGGAGACAAAGTAAGACATTTGAATGAAAAAAACTAAAGTAGCAAGACTTTAAGGAGATTTATATTAGTCTTTGTTGTTTATTGTCCAAAATTGTACATGAGAGACTCCAGAGGTTAGATTTGTACATAAAGGCACTTGCAGTCATAATCGAAAAGCAATGATAAAAATATAGTCATTTCTGCATATGAACTTTGATATAACCGTTAAAAAATAGTTTAATATAAAGGTAGTCATTAAAGATCGAGTCCATAATGTACTATATGGTTCCAGTATATTAATAATATCAGTATATTAATATATGTATATATCCGTGTTTTTTTTTTATAATTACCCCATTATCCCATTATTGATTATTATATAGGGTTAGGGTTAATAATTTTATGTTAATTTAATTTGTAAGAACAATAAACAAAATAGCATGTTGTGACTATATATAGATTGTATATATATATCAATATAATATTGTTAAAATTATTAACATTACACATCAGGAAAATTAAAGAACTTGGATAAAAGGCACAAAAAAATCGACCAACTATAAACCAGCATCACAATATTATATTTTTAAAATCTGGATAGTTTCCTATATATTTTCGAAAAAGAACAACATTTCTCTCTTTTTTGCTTTCCAAATATGGACATCTAGCCTCCGTAATAAACCATAAAAGAACCAGTATAGTTAGGATTTACTCTCTGCATCCTTGCTCGGTCATTTAAAAATCAAATCAAGTATAGCTATCTCATGCTTCCCACTCTCGTCTATCTGAGCTTGCTTGTATTCTACCCATACATAGAAACTCTATTCTTCACAAAATAATAACTCTCCTGCAAAGTCAAAGGCCTACTCATCATCATAGATGAGTACATTTTCTCCGGGTTGTATGCCATGATTTATTTATCGGCCAGTCCCGTCCTCATAGTCATTTGCAGTATACCCTATCTTCTGCACTTTTCAGGGCCTGCCTTGTATATACTCTACGTTATTCTTTGCAGAAAGGGGTGGTGGAGCTTCTGGCGATTTGCATTGTCTCTCGGACTCACAAGCTCTGTCTCAGTGATGATAGAATACATGTTTCCCCAAGCACCTCCTTGGGAATTCCTCAATCTCCCCCCTGAGGCGAGGTTTAACATCTTCGACGAAACATTTGGAATCCAATTTTTCCATAATCTTTACGGGATGAATACAATAATATGTGGGGCCTTTCCTTCGTTGCACACTAGCTGGCCAACAATCAATCTATTTAATGGGTAAATAAACGTACTATTCGGAATTACGCACATTGCCTTGATAATGTTTGCCGCCCTGTATTCTGCGCATCATCGAATCGTTGATTTGGTTGCAGGGCTTCTAAATGCTATTTTTTGGACTTCGATCGCGAAGATAATTATCAACAAACTAATCGAGAAAGAAGAGTCGAGACTGAGGCGAGTCGCACAATAAAGCCAAGTGCTGAGCACAAATATTGTCGTAGTCAATGGATAAAAGTTGTAAGTGCCTTAAATTGGAATTGTGAATGAAGGCATCCACAATCAGCTGGTGGAGGCCGATCAAGGCGTTTGAACATTGCTTTTATATAACAAAATAGAACAAAAAACCGTCAAATAAAGAGTGGAATTTTTCAAAAGAAAACAAATCTAGATCATATATGTCATATTGAGTTTCTTACTAATAATCAATTATTATTAATATTAAATCTATAATTTTATTAAAAAATACCCTTAAACTTGTCATAGTTTTGAAAAATGAGTGCATGTTGTCTCCCGTTAAATAAAATACATATACATACATGTATACATTCAAGTTTACGATATTGTAAAAAAAAACATTATATTAATAATTCATTGAGAGATCTAAAACCTTTTAATTTTTTGTAATTTCATTAGATTTTTTAATTAATTTGTGCTAAATAAAAAAAAAATGAGTCGAATAGTCTGATATAGACACATAAACTTAGAATGGTTTCAAGAAAAAAACGAAGCATAAATCCGTTTTTTTTTTCTTCTTAGAAAGATAAAGACGTAAATAAAAAAAATAACAATGGTAAATCAACATCCTTTAACTTTAATCTTATCGAGGGCAGCAACCTGACAGATACATGACCAGCACAACGCCTTTACAGTCGAGAAATATTTGATGCACTGCAAGTCAACTGTGGGATCTGACCCACCTTCTTGAGCGGCCTTCTCACAAACAGGAATTGCTAAGTAAACAAAAAAATATATGATGTTGTGATCATGATATAGAATTATTAAATTACCTGCTCTAATATCATCAGCGCAGTCAATTTGGATGTCTTCCGTGCACTTACTGTCGGCATTCAATCCCACCACCATCAGAGCAGCAGCAAAAGCAACTTGGAGGAATTTCATTCTTTTATAGGTTGAGCGTATATATCTTGTATATTTTCAATGTTTGTTAGTTTCGATATCAAAAAAATATTAATAATTATTACAAAAAATAGGAAAATGGATGGTTGGTTATAATTTTTCATTAAGATCTATTCAATTAATCGTTGAATCATTAATACGTGGATATCATATCAAATATAATCTAATCCATGAATTTTTGTCAACCAAATTTCTTTGTTTTTTTGCTCAGTCATTATTTTTTAACATATATATATGTTTGTGAAGAAACGGATATGAACAAAAAATCCGATCAACGTTCTGATCCATCAATTATCTTCATTCTATTGCTGATTTTCACATGCTTCATCGATGTTCACGAACCCTGATAGTTAAGCTGATCTCTCGGGAGCAAAGTTAGATTATCTCATATATTCAGGAGTATCTACACATGTAAAAATGAAGAAATCCTCTGGAAAATCTTCTTTGGTCTTCATTATGAGCTGGTAAAAGTTGTCAAGCTCCACCAAATCTCGGATATAAAACCCGATTCCGATGCTCGGGTCGATTGATGAATTTTTGCATCTTCTGAAGGAATTACAGAAATAGGAGTTGTAATGTTGGTTGAGAGTGTCCTTGCTGACTCCGGGCTGTACCGTGTGGGGGTCCAGGTAAGCATAACTGTCGCCAAGTCGGCCCATAAAAAATAACGCTTTTTCGGGCTTCCCGCCTAACATGCCCTGGAAGTGCGGGAACTCCATCATTCTGTTGAGTACTCTGAGGTACTTTCTCTCGGGATATTCAAGCCCGATCCTTGCCAACAGAACTAAAGATACCGATTTTTTAAGTTGGTAGCATCGATAGCATACAAGTGTTTGCTTGTCCTGGCATTTGCAGAGCTCATGGCGGCCAGTCATTTTGAAAATCACCTGGTCGAAGAACAGAGTGGCATTGTTCTGGATTACCATCTCCAAATTTCTGTACTCCGGGATGGATTCGATATTAGCCGTGGATCTGAGCAAATCAGCCATAATATAAGCAACCTGCGAAGGGTTGTACCATTTGCCGGGTTCAATGTCATAATCATTTTTAGCCAACTTGACAACATTTTGGATCGAGAAGACAGAGTCTTGGTCATAATCAGTGAATAGTTTAATGATTTTTTGCATATTTGATTTTTCGGTTATTCGGAGATGTCTACACAGTCCCTCGGCCACAAGCATCTGGCCGACTCTCACCATGCAGCCCCATCCCGTATCCGTAATGTAGTCGTCGCCCGTCTCACTCAATGAAGGAAAGATGGAGCGATAGGTCATCCAGATGGTTCTGGTGAAACGCTGATAGATCTTTTCGTTGGCTTATTGTGTATTGGGAGGTTTTCCTTCGTATACGACCCCCAGCAAATAGTGTGTCTCGTTATTTCTGATTATGTTGGCTGAAGACATTTATTCTATGTATGAAAGAACGGCGAACTTAAAGTTGTAACCTACGTTTTTAACTTTTTCAGCCCAATACAATGGTCTTATCTGTCTTAATTCCATGCTAGTTAATACTTATTATTATTATTATTATTTATTATTAGTATGATTATTGTTATTACAATTTATGCTTATATTTTTTAAAATATATATAATTGTATTAATGAATATTTTTTACGATAGATTATATTTGTATATTTTGATCAAAGTAGTATATTTAATAAAACTTTACTTGATTTTAAAAAACTGATTAAGTCTGTCCAAGTATTTTTTCAATTCCCCAGTAAAATCAACTGATAATTTTAAAAGGAATCTAATAATATTCTTCTATGGATAAAAATCCTCTCTTCTATATTTGTTGAGAAATATTAGGTTACCAGCATTAAATGAACTATGAATTTTTTAAATATATCAATATAATTATCTCAGCTATTTGTTTTATTAATATATTTAATATTGTATCATTTTAAAAGAGACTGATTCAAAGGAAATCGCAAATTTAATTATAAAAAACTAATACTAATGAAAAGTTAACAATCCAAATACCAAAGATGAAGTCAATAAAAATATTGTCAATTTCAAAAAGCACGAATGAAACCAACCCTTCTTATATCTGATATATAGATATACATATATAGCAATTCAAGACTAATGCCTGAACTACGATATTATAATTAATTGAACATAATTTTCAGAACAAGCCAATATAAACAAAAATTAGCATGATTTTATTTATTTATGAATCAAATTTAGTGGCTTCTACTGAAAAGTATACATTAGGTCGGAAAATTACTTTGAATTGAGCAAACAAATGCTTTATAACAAGCTTAAAAGAATATGGTACGAAAGTTTATACAATGGATTCCAGCAAGAGAAAAATGGCTAAAATTGCATAAAATACTATGGTTGTTTGAGTTAACTGTTCTAATTATATCGTATGCCTATCTAATATAATTTATTTCTTTAAACAAAATGTATAATAACTCGGTCTCCATTTTTATCAGAAGGTGGCTGCTTAATTCAAAGTTTAATATTAATAAAACAGTGGATTTCTCGAGTGGGTAAGATATTTTTATTTCATTTCAATTTGGCTTGTACAACTTGGTTTGGCACAATACATTGATGAATTTAGAAAATACCAGAATTAAAACAAACGAATTGATATATTTACTTTAAAATATGATTATTAATATATATTATACTTTTTAACAAAATTAAAAAGTGACTCAAAAACCAAAAACCAAAATTCATTTTCATTTTCATTTCATTTTCAATTATTTTATTTTATATTATATTATTTTACATTATTTTCATCATCCTCATTCACTACCATACTCCCTAAATGGTCGAGAGTGTCACGCTACTCTCTGTTCACTAGCTTCGTGCTGATGGACAACCAATCTATTATATATATACATTTTCTTACATCTACTTCCCTAACTTCCGAGTTATAAGTATAGTACTCACTGATATTATGGCTCTACGATCAGCCAAAGCTGGTCTTACCCAGCAATGGGACGAACATAGCACTTTGCAGGAATGATCAAAGAAATAGACAAAAACAAAAAACAAAACAAAAAACAAAAACCGTTAGGATTCAAAAAAAAACAAAAAACAAAAAAAAATATAGGAAAGGCTTATGATATATAATTGAAAAAAATTTACATATATTAATACCACTCCTTGGAATGGAAAGACCCGAACTATATTATATA
>JAHDVE020009507.1:0-72305 GCA_022606495.2 Halesus radiatus | reverse complement strand
TCTTGAGCATTAAATTAATTGACGAAAGGGAGATTATTTTTTTGATGATCTGCGTATAGTTGTATTAATAATATCATATATGGCTTTTGCCGTGTTTGGTGACCCGATCTGAATAGTATTTCCCTATGTCCCTACCTTCCTCTTCCCCTTCTCCTTCCCCTCCCCCTCCCCAATACCTTCTGCCGCACAACATTCCCCAATTGGGAATGCAAGAGTCTCACTGGCTCCAGACGGTTGGGAGCAGTTGGGACTCTTGTGCGGTATTCATATAAAATATATATATATATATACTGTACAAGTGATGTCAACATTTTTAAATTGACAGATTCAATGTTTAAAAATCACCTTAAAAATTTTTTCACGTCAAAATATTGTTTTTGATTATTTCAGAATATATTTTTTTGGTAAATCTAATTGGTAAATTATTGCAAAAATATAAATTCAAAGTAAATATTTTCTTTTCACTTTGTGGCGTTTTTATTAATAAATAAATACTATGTAAACACCACTTTTTTATATATTAATATCTGTCTAATTCATGTTTCGAAAGCGAAGCTTTCCTCATCAGGGCATACAGAATACTAAAAACTAGTAATATCAAGTATAGACAAATGATAAACATAGAACGCAATAATGTAAAAACATGTAGATATATGTATATTAATAAAGCGGTGAAAATCTTTTGAAGAAAGTGTAAATTTAAAAAGTTTGTCTACAAATATCCACCCTCTTCGAGGACGTTTATGGTCCAACATTGAAATTGCCTAACCACGCAGTTAAATCTTCAGACAGCCCGTAGGAAAAATACTTGAAAATAAACTTTAAAAAGTCGTGGCCAAGCTCAGTAACATCCACTTCCGAAAAAAATAAACAAAAGTAACGAGCGTTAATTTTTTTTGCAAATGACTTCGAAAAGAAAGGCTTGCAGTCTACTATTACTCTACTGTGTTTAGTTCGTCATAAATAGTTTTTCGTGTAGAACACAAGCCAAGAGGTATTTGTTTTCATTTTTTTATTTAATTACTTAACAATTATTGTTATTATTCTATTTAACACACATTTTTTTTCTTTTTTATATGAATACCGCACAAGAGTCCCAACTGCTCCCAACCGTCTGGAGCCAGTGGGACTATGGCATTCCCAATCGGGGAATGTTGTGAGGCTAAAGGTATTTGGGAGGGGAAGGAGAAGGGGAAGAGGGAGGTGAGGAAATACTTGGTAATTCAGATCTGGTCACCAAACACGGCTAAAGGCCATTTCAAGCAACGTTTCAATTCTGAATGGTGCTCTTTCACCAGGGCGATACTGAGAGTATCTTCCACTCTGGAAATTATTTAACATCAAGATTTAAGAGAGCTTCGACTGCCCAACTAGGAACAAATCCCGTTTTAGGACAGTCAAATTAACAAGTTTAGTTTATATTAAGTGTCATAATAATAATAAATAGTATTACAGTAATTTATATCGTCTATTTAACTTTTTTTAATGTGATGATCGCACATGAGTACCAACTACCCATTGTCATACTGAGACTATGGTATCTTCGGATAGTGGCATTTTTTGTGATTTGAGGAAGTGGAGAGGGGAAGGAGGTGGAAAGTATCTGACTTTTAAAATCTTGTCACTATATACGGCTAAAGCTATTTCAAACAGCACGCCGATTCTGAATAGTAACGCACTACATTCAAATATTCTTATTACAATTAATATTAACTTTGCACAATTTAAAAATAAATATTAACTACCTAGCAGAACTTTTTTTATTACCAACCCGTTTTTTAAACTAAGTAATATTAGTTATTCATACTAAATTCGATACTTAATAACTTCCCATATTCAACTCATTTTTGCTAATATTGGTAATTATCAAGCCAAACATCATCCTGTAAACTGCTATGCAGCGGAGCCACAGTCAGACCAGTCGCCAGTGGTGCGCATTGCTTTAAGACACGGGTCCTCGACCTTTTCACAGCTATTCCCCCCTAAATTACGAAAAGCCTCCCTTCCAAAGACTATTAACTTATATCTTACAATCCAGAAGAAAGATAATCCCCCTTTTCAGTTCATATAGAAGAAGATTTTTCCTTCCATAAGTCTGTGTGATTCAGCATTCGATATCGTCATATATTTAGGTAAATATCCCATTTTAATTAACAGTTAATTAATTAATCGACCAATGACGGCACACTTGCGTGTTGCGGGTTGAGTTTGAAAGATGTCTCAGGGCAGACTGACATCTGCTACTACCAATGAAGCCAAGGTAGCTGACTTGAATTTTTCATTAAATTTGGCGAGAAAGGACAATTGTCAAGACAGCTGCGATTACCAGTGTCTCACTTTACTTTTACGCCAGTCAGTATTGGGCGGGTAATTTTCATCATAGTTTTCATGGACCATATCTTTTAATGTTGCCCCTTTTCGGAATTAATACATTTGAATTACAAATAATTCTAGAATACTTTTATTTGTAATAGTGAAAAAAACTCCTCCTCCTGTTCATATGTTTTTTGGTTTATTGCAAACTTGCTGGAATTACTTATTTGGGCCAAAAAAACTGAAAAAAAAAATTAATAAGAAGTACTTTGTTTAGCGAAGCTTTCCTCATCAGGATACAAATGATAAACATAGAAAATAATAATGTAAGAATAGAAAAATTACAAACATAAACAAAAATTAACAATAAGTGATGAAAGCAGGTAAGAATTTAATAAAAAAATGCTAAAATTATTGCGACCTAAATAAAAAATTAAAAATATTAAGTAATAAATTTATATTAAAAATTAAAAAAATATATATATATATATATTTGTTATTAATACAAATAAAATATTCTATTTAATTGTATGATTTCAACTATAATAATAAGGAACTCCTGTCCATTTTAAAAAATATATATATTTTTTGTTAATAATGACATTCAAACATAAATTTCGATATTATCAGTTTTTATTTTTTAAAGTTAATTTTCATAGTTAAAATAATTTTCAAAGTTTCAATTTTTGAAAGCCAAAACTAAAAAAAAAAAAAAATTTTAAAATACAAAACACAAACGAAAAATAAAAATGTCCATACTAATCTGAAAACAGAATGCGCACGTAACGTCAGATGTTCCAAATGCAATGGTACAAACAAAGTGTTTTGTTGAGATGATTTTTTATTCGCTTTTAATAACGATATATAAATTCTGATCATATATAAATAAAGTTATATATTCGGAATCGGCGTGTGCAGATCAATATCAATATATATTTTTAAAGTCATTGTATTTTTCACTGGAGTTCCTTATTATAATTATTTAATACATATATCTTTACTGTAATTAAGTTTGCAACTATAACAAGAATACACGTATAACAAAGTGTAAGGTTTTTTTAATAAAAAAGATACATGAAAAGGAATAAAGAAGATAATATGTATCAAAATAGAAATACACAGTTTTAAGTTGAGGTTTCCCATAACCCGCCTCACTAGGCTAGCCGGTGTTGAGGCAGTAATTTTGTATATTATTTTATAATATCTATAAATATACACTTCTAATAAAATACGCAAAGTAAATGATTAAATCAATAATTTCGAATTTGGGTGAGTGCACCGGTAAATGCCCTACCATTACTTTTAATCCAATTTTTTACATCACTACATAAGTAAGAGAAGAGATAAGACCTAAAGGATTTTAAGAGTTGGAACGTCGAGAAGTTTTGACTCGTTTAAACAAGGAATAGTGTAGTATATCTCCGTGATAGACCAAAAATAACTTCGCGATTGAACAGTTTATCGCGATCGACGCACTTGCGATCCCTGCTTTATAAACTTGGCCTTATTCACAGTGACGCGGATAGGAAATTTGCCCCCGCGATACCCCCCATAACAGCGAGTCACTGTGAATGAGCAACAAGTTCTCAGTTATTCAAACATCAATTAATATAAGATGTTAGGTACATTAATTTCTTCTCTTCTGGTGCCCTCTTCCACTGGAGGTTACCAGACAGCTGCCCGGATCGACTCTTTTGAATATGGAACTCCAGAGAAAAATATGATAGCTTAAAAACTATATACTCGTATTCATATATATCAGGGATGCACAGACCACGGCCCTCCGGCACTCAGAGTGCGGCCCGCGACCGTTATTCACATATTAATTGTTTTTGTGTTTAATTCAATGTAAATCAAATTTAATAATGTTATTATTCAGTTCTTAATATAAAAAAAAGAAGTCTAAAACACGAAAGCGTTTGTAGGACGACAATCTCAAATTAATTTTACGTTTGTCCACTACAGAATAAGGAACTCCAGCGAAAAAATATAATGGTTCTAAAAATATTTATTCGTATGGATCAGCAAACGCCGATTCTGAATATACATCTTTTATTATACATAATTTTACGTTGAATTAATGAATCGTTATTTATATGTATATATATATACATAAAAATTAATATAAATTTGTTTATTTGTTTTTTCCTCGATTTGAGTTTGAATGCCACTATTGATTAAAAAAAATGGACTCTAGTTCTTTGTTGTCATTATATATACATATTGCATATACATTGAAAATAATGTTAACTCTCCTATGTCACAAATCAAATTGAATGTTTTGTAGATAAAAGTATGTTAAAATACATATTGTAACAACTATAATATGTATGTAATAACTATGTTGAACTATATTAATATACACAAACAACGATAAAGGTTGACGTATCCTCCCGTGACGGTCCGTGGGGCCCTCCAAAAAAATAAGTCTTCGTATAATAATAATAAAATGCGGCCCTCCGCTTAAAAAGTTTGTGCACCCCTGATACAGATCAACAAACGCCGAATTTTCACGTAGAAGTTTTTTATGTAGAATTTATAAATCTTTTTTTGAATCAATGAAGATAATATTAACAACTCTCAGAATGAAACATGAAACCGAAAAGACACAGAAAAGAAAACAATAACGGCAGCAGCTGGGAATCATAACCGACAGCTTATGATCTTTATTAATTAAACATGATTTTAATCCTAGACCTGTAGAAAAAGTCAACAGATGTCCCATATAAACAAAAATCGGATAGGTATATCCGAGATATGATTACAAAAAAAATCAGGTTAGAATTTAGTAGTAATAAAAAGGCAGCAGCCAAAATATGTGCGTATTAATTGAAGATGATATTAAGAGTTCATAAGAAATCGAAACATGTCAGCTTGGGGTAGTCGTAGCTCAGTGGATTAGAGCGCGGGGATCATGGTTCGAGTCCCAGCTGTTATAGTTTATTTTCCGTGTCTTTTTGTTTTCATGTTTCATTCAAAGAGTTGTAAATATTATCTTCAATTATTAAAAATATATTACAATGAGGTTTATAAGCGATTCAAAATAAATAATTTATAAATCGTTAGTATTAATAACATCTGATAAAGAAAATATTTCATCAAAACAGCTTGTTTCGTTGGTACACTGCTTACGGCCAGTAGGACTTTGGAGTTGCGTGGCAAAAAAAAAAGTTAATCAAAGTGGGAAAACTGCGCAATACACTGCGTAGAGTTATAGCAAACATGTCAAAACCCCGAAGACGAAGTTTAATTAAGTCGCGAAACTTTTGATTTAATATTCCGGACTCTTCCGATAGGAAATTGATCCGCCCACGGTTAGTGCTCGTATTTGGCATGGAACTTTTGTACACGAATTTGAGAATCCAACTATGGAGGGTGCATGGGGTCATAGAACCACATCTCAATTAAACCCCATTTTAGCAATGCTTGGCAATCTCCGGTTGGAGTCAATACGATCAATCTTTGAAATTGAGTAATATGCCACAGTATTTTGGAAAAAATCAGTCAGTAATAATTAGTTACGTATCACATATAAAATTACGAACCCAGAAATCAAATAAATTAAAAGTAATAACAATAAGGTTTTATTATATACTTTTTATTACAAAATAACAAATAATGAAATCCTCACTGGGATTTTATTTAAAAAATATATTAAATTACATTATTTTAAAATGATGCGCTTGATGAAAAAAATAAAAATAATTATAAGGTGAGATATTTTAAGTGCAGTTGAGTGGTTTCGGTGTTAGTCTGTATTTGGTGTTAATATATTTTCTATTTCAGATCTCCCTATGTAACGTATACAGTGTTTTATTTGATTTTTAAATTTATTATGGTTGTTGTGATTTTTAAAGGATAGTGGGAATTTGTTGTAGAGTTTAGTACCTTAGTACAAGAAGCTTTTTTTCCAAATGTTGTGTTTGTGGTTCCTTGATATTGAGGATTCCAAATTGGTGAGGCATATTCCAGTAGACTTCTTATTAGTGAAAATATAACATTTTGATTGATCGCGGGTTCCTGAACACTTTGCTTACGCGTAAAATAAAACCAAGTATTTTGTATGACCTGTGAACGATTTTTTTTTTTTTTACATGAATACCGCACAAGAGTCTCAACTGCTCCCAACCGTCTGGAGTCAGTGAAACTATGGTATCCCCAATTTGGAAATGTTGTGAGGCTGAAGGTATTTTTTTTGGGAAGGGGAAGGAGAAAGGGAAGAGGATGGTAGGGAAATAACTGGCTATTCAGATCTGGTCACCAAACACGGCTAAAAGCCATTTCAAGCAACGTTTCAATTCTGAATGGTGGTCTTTCACCAGGGCGATACTGAGAGTATCTTCCACTCTGGAACGTGCACAAATATACTACACATATTTTTTTAATTAATTAATTGTGAAACAGCACAAATTAATTAAATAAAAATTAGTTGCGCACGCCGGGATTTGAACCCGCGACCTTCCGATTCGTAGTCGAGAGCCTTACCCCTCGACCATGGAGGCCGTCAAATTGATTGAATCAATGTGCTTAATAAATATTAGTTTGCTATCTATTGCTGTTTTAGAGAAAACAGGTTCGTTGTGCAGTGAATAAGAAAACATGATTATACCTTCATTTCTGGTGGATGTCATAGTATGACATTTAGATACGTTGATATTTAAACAGTTAACTTCGCAATATTTGAAAAGTCTATTCAAAACACTTTGTAACGCTTCACAGTCAGAGAGAGAACGAACAACTTGTGCTAATAATGCGCCTTACACGTTTTGATTTTATGTGGTCATAATCAAGATCATTCATGATGTCAAACCACAAAGTAAATGCTTCTTATGAAAATATCACCTTTGATAGAAGCAATCTTCTCAACAAGCACTCCATTGCTATGCTTGGTGTAATTCTAAGTGACCGGCTCAGGTATAGGGGTTCCATCGAAGCCAGAGTCAAGTTACACTCTCAGAAGCTGGGCGAATTATACAGAGTTTTAAACTTTTAGCTCAGAACCTTGTACAAATCGCAAGTGCACCCGCTGTAGAATTTGGCAGCCACCTCTGGTCGGGAGCCCCAAACTATCTGAAAAAACCCTTGACACTGTGCAGGAACGGGCGGTCCGTTTGATAGATTCGGGTATCTAAACAAACGGATTGCAATCTTTGGAGCACAGGCGTCAGGTGGGAATGCTGTTCTTGTTCTACCGGTATTTTAATGGAAAATGCTCTGAAGAACTAGCGACATTGATCCTTTCGGCACTGGTGCATAGTCGGAAAATACGTCAAACGCGCGCCCAACATTTGCACATCGTTAACATTTGTCACATGTGAACGGGTCGCTTCTACGACTGGTTCTTTTGTTCAACAGCTCGGCTGTGGAATGATCTGCCTGCCTCTGTGTTTCCTCCCTCCTACAACATGGGTCTCTTCAAGACCCAAGTTCACTCCTTCCTATCCTCTAAAAGACCCTTCACACAGCATCCCTAAAGATGATATAGGCCTCGAGTGAAATTATTTCCCTCAGGGCCTCCTGTGTAATGTATAACAAAACCATTTGTTTATTATTTGCAAAGTGTCCTTCATATGATTATTAAAATAATTCAGTTATATCTTTTTATCAGTATGTTTGTAAATATTGCATAGGTCCTTTATATTTTTAGCTAGTAGATGTGAGTTAACATGTATTTTTTTATAATTTATGTAAATAATGCAACAATAATAAAAACACAAGACCTGAGGAATAAATTAGTTTCATATAATTGGTATGCGGAATGTACTGAGTCAGCGGCAGCCGACCGGCTACGGCCTCAGGAATTTTGAGGAGTCTAAAATGACAACACGTCTGTTTGGCGAACGATCTGTTTACTAATTGTTCTGGGTAGTGGTCAGTATGCGTTTATATGGCAAACATTAGAGTGTAGGGAGCGATACGTCTCATTGATTTTAATGCCAACCTAACTAGGCTTCGTAGGTACACAAGTTTCTAGTGGTTTTATCTTATTTTAAATTCATTACGACGCCCGCGAATAAGTAAACAGGACTTACAAATTAAGACTTTAATTAATGAATTTGAATCCAAATCCATTACGGGATAATGTATGGAGGTGCGCACAAGTGGCGACGCGACATTAGGACGTCTTTTTTGGATTTGTATGGATTTTTAAAAAGTCTTCCGACTGCCTCGGCCATATAACTAATTGTGTGCTGGGGCACTTAAATTCTAAAAGATAGACACATTTAAAGTAAATACACAGTTCTAACTCTGTAATATTTCAATGATAGCAATTCAGTCCTAAATATTAAAAAAAATATTTAAAAAGTGTTTTTAATTTATTTCTAAATTTCTCACAGCCAGTTACGGACCTCAGGCTATAACGATACAGTATTTCTAGAATGGTAGATCTGAGAACTAAAAAATGGACCAGAGATAAGGCAAACAAATTTAATTTTAATAAATGAATTATTTATTATTCACCACTTTATTAATGTACACATATCAACATGTTTCGAAAGCGATGCTTTCTTTATCAGGAATATATAAAATACTAAAAAAGAATAATGTCATGTATAGACAAATGATAAATATAAAACACAATAATGTAGAAACATGTAGATATGTGTATACTATTAAAGTGGTGAATATAAAATAATTTTAAACTCATTTAATTATAATGACGAACCAGGCAGTAACTCAAAATATAGTGGCTCTACCCAAATTTAATAAATCTTTTGGACAGAGGAATGTTAAATTTCATTTATAAAATAAAACAATAACTTTGTTTTACATCACTTTTATTTATACTTTAGACGACCCGGTTTCGCTACTACCGTAGCTTCTTCAGGGCAGTATACAACTAAACTATGAACTAAGATGCACATGTGTTATGGATTGATACAAACAGGCTAGTGAAGGGCCAAGGGTGGGAGATCAGCAGGTACCTGCTGACCGGGAAGGGAATGTACTTTGTTTATTGGTAATAATTTAAAGATTGTACTTTTATTTAAATTTATTTGATTATTTATGAGTCTACTATTAGTGTTTTTTGCTTTCCTTATTTCTAATGCTTCTAAGTTATCTAATCGAATGCCGGTTACATTTTTATGCAGTAAACTAGTGCCTGTATTTTTATCGAATGTGTGGTCTGTTTCTAAGAGATGGTTAGCAAATTCGGAGAAACCATTATTATTTAGACATCTTAAGTGTTCTTTTACATGGATATTAACATTACGCGACGTTTTGCCTACATAGAACGCCGGGCAATCATTACATTGAAGTGAATAAATGCCTGTGTGGCCTAAACCGGTTGAATAAATAAATAAATGCCTGAGTGGCCTAAACTAAAGTGGTTAAATTTCATACTGCAAAACTTTAAAATGTCTTAAGAAAACAATTTTTAAAAAATACAGAAATTACTATTCTTAAAAATAGAGGCAAAACATGTCTGATAAATCTGAGTGATTGTGAACTTGCAAACTACATAAAATCAAATTAAGATAAATGGACAATTAGTAAAAAAAAAGGTCAGGCCGCCTCAGAAGAGTTCTCCCTAGTGAGGAGGACTGTGAATACTGTGACTTTTAACTTTTATTATGATAATATGCTATACTTACTTACTGTTCGTACAATTATGCTTTGTACTTGGAAATTATTACTAAAGTCACATACATGTAAAACCTTTAAATAGAAACTAATAAGAAATAAAAAAAGGGAATACCGATCTTTTGAAGAAATTATATAATACTTTAATTTAATCATTTCATAACCTTTGAAGAGACCGTGCTATGTCAAAATCTTAACTCTTTTATAAAATATATTAAATCTTGGATAAAAAACACTGAAATAGATATTTTTTACTCATAAGTCTTAACAGTCATGTATAGTATTTTCCTTTAGACAGAATTCTAGCTTGTTCTCTTTTGCTTAAATTTTAATGTTAGATTTTTTAAATTCAACTCCATGTTGTACCAACAATGTATTATACTGTTCAATGCCTTATTTTATGTTATCATTTTTTTAATACACCAATACATATACATTTTTAAAAAACCTACTTTTAAAACTTTAGTATCGTACTTGTGTGTGATTTTAAAACGCCCACTAAAATCTTATTATACTTATGTACGTATATGTAATAATAACAGTAAATTCTGTTTACTGTCATAACTAATGAAATGTTTTTGTTGTTTGTTTTTATTATCACTTTATGTCATATATATATATATATATATTTTTTTTTAATATATATATATTTTTTTTTAATATATATTTTTTAAATTGAATGTAAATCAAATTTAATAATGTTATTATTAAGTTCTGCAAATAAGTGTAAGTTATGCCACTATTATATATATATATATATATGAATTAAAATGTGACCACGCCGACTGCAATGCTACATATATAGGGCAGACGGGAAGGGCTTTCTCAACTACATTCAAAGAACATATAAGAAGTTATACAAATAAAAGCACTTCTTCAAAATTCGCAGAACATCTTTTAGTAAATAATCACGTCCCGCTTGACAACAACAAACCTAAACCCTTACATATAGAAAGAAAGGGCCTAAGATTAAATTTACTTGAACAAATAGAAATTAACAAAGGAATTAACGACCCTAATATAACATTAATTAATAAAGTAAGGAAAATTATATACTCACCGCTTCTCAGTATGTTCACATTATCAAAACAATACAACACATTTAAATAATCAATTAAGAAAACATTGCCAGTTAAATACGAGTAAAAAACACATTATAAATGTGAAAACCTCACAGAATTCAAGATTTTGATTGCTTTCTTACTAAATCGGTTTTACCGATATTAAATAGCATTATTAAATTTGATTTACATTAAATTTAAAAAAAATTAAATGGAGTTCTACGAATTAAACACAAAAACAATTAATAATTTCTTATTTTCGCTACCACTTTTAAGAAAATGGTTAACTTATTTTTTGTTGAAAATGAAAACTTTATATAAACGTGATAAAAAAAACTGTTATATTTCCCACACACAGGCTTTGCCTTTGTGGGATTTTTTGGTTTACATATTTAATTTTTATCATATTTTCTTGTATTTTCAAACTGTTTCAAAATGTAATTAAGTAACAAAAAAATTCAACAATTTAAAAAAAAATCATTGTAGAAAATAATAGCATAACCTAAATGAAACATGGAAACTGAAAAAAACGACCTAAAATAAAAATATTTCAGTCGCATCTAGGACTCGAACCCAGGACCTCTGCCTATCCAGTGTAACCGCTGAGAAAAGTTCAATTTATTTAATCTTCATCGATATCATAGCTCAAATTCAAGATTAGTCAATATTATTCTCCATTTTTTATTCCCATATTATTGGCAGCTATCTTTATAATGATTACAAAGTTCCTAATTTACAATCATTAAATATTAAAATATGGTTTTTAAATCTCAATAAAAATAATTAATAATTAAAAATTGAATACATTAATTAGTTATGAGTTGGCGAGTCCATTTCTAGGTTTCTTAGGTCCACGCTCTCCTACGTGATAAAGTTGTGTCATGTTGATATGTCGATATGTGATCAAATATAATATTATTATGTTTACCGGCAAGGCGTGATGCCAATTTTAAGTTGGTGTTAACGATATAACGAATGTTTTTCACTGGGATTTTTTTCGACAGAGCTATAAACAGAAGTCGGTCGTTGATTCCGGATGAAATTTAGTTACGCATTTTTTCTTAAGTATTTCGATGCCACTTTATCGCGTTCCTCTGATTCGCGCTTTTTTTTCTTAACAATAACTCCACACAGGATGCACTGAGGTAAATAATAATAATAATTCCCTCAAGGCCTACATCATCTTTGGGGATGCTGTATGGAGGGTCTTTTAGAGGATAGGAAAGAGTGAACTTAGGTCTTGAAGAGACCCATGTTGTAGGACGGAGGAAACACAGAGGCTGGTAGATCATTCCACGAGTCGTAAGAACGAGTCGTAAAAGCAACCCGTTTTCATGTCACAAATGTCAAGCATGTGCAAATGTTGGGCGCGAATTTTTCGTGTTTCCCGACTATGTACCGGTGCCGAAGGGATCAATGACGCTAGTTCCTCAGAGCATCTTCCATTAAAATACCGTTAGATCAAGGGCAGCATTCCCACGTGACGCCTGTGCTCCAAAGATTGCAATTCGTTTGTTAAGATAAGCGAATCTATCAAACGGACCGCCCGTTTCTGCACAGAGTCGAAGGCACGTATAAGACATACACTTTTATAAAGCGATTTGACATTAATGAATATAATTTCATCTGGCAATATGACACTAAAGCACATCTTATGGTTTTTTATCTTGTTATTTTCTCGAGATGCTCAGAAAATCGTGTACTTCAATATACGATTATATTCTTCGAATTCGATGTAATTTGATTTCGCCCTTATAACGTGTATTAGTGGATGATCTGTACAAGTTAATAGTCCCTTTGTGCGACGACGTGATTTATTCAAACGATTTGTAATGTAATAATCCTGTGTACCTACGTATGTTCTTCAACAATATAAAAAAATAAGCGTTCGTAAATTCGAAAGTTTGTGAGTTTGCCTGTACCATTTAACTGGATGATATATTACCATTTTAGTTACCCGGGGTTGAAAATTAACAAGTGCAGTGAATTTAGTAGATTTTGAAAATGATCCGTATATTCCATTAAAAAAATCTAGGATGCGAAGCTACCTTAATGTCTTCAGTTTTGTGGATTCTTGGCGGTTTTTACTAATTCGATTGGAGAGTTCTCTTTAGACTTTTAGACCGTCAGCCCCTGCCATCTTCTGGCGATCTCTTTTTTCAACCAGCGTACGCCACCCGATTGTATTGATATTCCAACGGCCATATGTTGTTAGTCATGTTATGTGTCTGGTATATGGTAGTCCCAATAGAGTGTAAAGGCTGTGATAAACCAGAAGAGATAGAGATTTACATACATAAAATAATTTGAATAAAACGACCATTGTCCAATTACACAGAATACAATACACGAAATGAGATAAATAAGAGCAACAGAAAAAAACAGGTAATACATAATACCTTAATGAAGTAATGACAAAAATATACATTCGAGTGAACATTCAAGTCGAACCCTGAACAAGGTTTTGGTAGAGTCCATAACGTTAGACATACTAACAGCCAGTTTTTAAAACATTCGTTCGTAACGCTTGATACCATTTGTACGAGACGTGTAGGCCCGCACAAGGGACTGTAAATATTTAGCTACCGGCACAGAGGAACGCATCACTATTGTGATTCGCTAGTCCTCCTGAGAAAGGTGTTTGGTATTTTCCAAGTGGGGATGTCGTCGTTCGGAGTCGCTGCAAGCTCGTAGGTAGGCTGGGTGGCTGTCAGATTCAGGTTGCGGCATATCCGGGGACGGCATTAGGGTCGGACCGGTTGCGGCAAGCTCGTAGGTAGGCTGGGTGGCTGTCGGACTCAGGTTGCGGCATATCCGGGGATGGCATTAGGGTCGGACTGGTTGCGGGAAGCTCGTGGGTAGGCTGGGTGGTTGTCGGGCTCAGGTTGCGGCATATCCGGGGATGGCATTAGGGTCGGACTGGTTGCGGGAAGCTCGTGGGTAGGCTGGGTGGCTGTCGGGCTCAGGTTGCGGCATATCCGGGGACGGCATTAGGGTCAGACCGGTTGCGGCAAGCTCGTGGGTAGGCTGGGTGGTTGTCGGGCTCGGGTTACGGCCTATACGGAGACAGCATTAGGGTCGGACCGGTTGCGGCAAGCTCGTAGGTAGGCTGAGTGATTATCGGGTTCAGGTTGCGGCCTATCCGGGGACGGCATTAGAGTCGGACCGGTTGCGGCAAGCTCATGGGTAGGCTGGGTGGAGTGAAGATCTCTCACTTGATGAAAAGAGCAGTTCGGATAGAGTGGAGATCTCTCACTTGGTGAGGAGAGTAGGTCCGGGTAGATTGAAGATGGTTGCCGATTTTAACGGTGGAGCAGCGTTACAGTAGAGATGTTGCTTGGTCAGAGTTGTGAGCGAGAAGAGCGGCGCGTGCCTATGTGCGTACCATTTTCATAGGGCGCCGGCAACGTTATTTGCAGGTGTCATGAAATCATTGCATTTTTGTAGTGTAATTTTGACTTGTTCATCATGGTGAAATATAGGCATTTGGATTGCGTAGTTTTGAATTTGGTTGTGAAATCTTGACTAGGTTATTTGCACGTGTTGTTTTGACAACTTGTTTATTTCAGAGGTCGTTCAACTGACGTGTGAAGTCTTGACTTATTCGTATTTTGTTATGAAAGTCTTGTTACCAACTCGGATCTGCCTCTATATGAACCGTTTTGATACACTCAGAATTCAACTCGCGGTATTATTGTTTTGTTTACGTTTTTGAAAAGCTTGAGTTTATTTATCATATCCACGTTCGATATACCATTCTTAACTAATATTTGGTCTACCGCCCGATTTCACTGTTTTATAAACGTTCGTCAGATTACTGGTCGTTTGGCAGCTATCAGTTGTTGCCCGACGATCGTTTATTTGAAATCGTGTACTATTTAAATTAAAAAGACAATTCGTAATTTGCATCTGTAAAATGTATTCCTCGTCAAGGAGTGAAAATGGTGACGAGCGAATGGAATTATTCAAGCCAAAAACCGGGTGGATAACGGTTCGTTACGTAAAAAAAATTTCATGGTTCGTTTAAAAAAATTGGCCTTTAATGGTAATCTTGGGAGTATATTTTCGTAAAGACTGACAAAAATTATTTAAACGGGTTCCTAAAACCAATAGACATTATGGATGATGAACAATGTTACCCATAATTAGTAGAATTGATTGAAGAAAAACAAATCATTGTATCAGAGTCTACGGCAAGGAATGTTGAACAGAATGAGTTGTAAGACAGTGAGTCAATAATACAATTAATAATTTTGAAACTGTAAATTAGATTAAAGTCTTCCTTATGCTTTTCTGATGAACAGATACTTATAGTTTGTTCAATTTTATCATATGAGTAATCGCCCTCTTTCTCGACCTAATCTCCATGCAATTTCACGTAAGAAGCGATGTTGTACGGATTCAATATGATGATTATGAGCAGTATAGAAAGGACAAATGACCAAATGACAGTGTCATATTCTAGATGCGGGCGAACTAGTATGCAGTAAAGAGTTTTTTTTTAATAAAGTTGTCACACATCTTATGAAGCAGGCCTAGAACAAGAAAGTTTAACAAACTACCCCGGTATTATTTTAAAAGCAAGAAGTATTTTTTTATTGTTCTTGGCGTCTTGTGTTTTGCGAAATGTTTTACGATCGGTAAGGGCGGGGGTGGAAAAGCCCCGGGGGCTCAGATCGGCGGGAATTATGTTCACTCTAGTTTTGGGGCTCGTCGAGAGCGGTTGTTCCATCCTCACCAGAAGTCTGCCGAAACGCCTATCGGGTATTGTACCTATTTTCTTTCCAATTTTATTAATTACTTTTGCTACTACAGAAATAGTCTAAATTCAGTCAACTTTCACTCTAACCTTGAATGTGCTAAATGCGTTTCAATGTAGGCCTTATCTCAAGGAATTTTTATAGAAAAAGATAATTGTTTTATTGAATTTCCTATTCCTACATTCTACCTATATGCATGTGTTTATATTTATATATTCTGGAAGCGGTTGTCTCTCAAATTATCTATAAACGAACTGAGAACACGGTATATATATATCCTGAGATTGAGCTAGTCGAGGATACTGCATCTATAGTTGGATCAATAGTAATATTTAAGAACATTTCATGTAAATTTGTAAATTTAATTACGAACCTGATCGTGGGATCTCGTTACGCAACAAACGTTATTAAAAGGAATCTACAATGACTTAAAAACGATTACAAAATATCTTCTGGTTTTAAAGATTGAGTCCTAAATATGAAAATGCAGGCATAAGATAATATTGCAGCTTTAATTAACCTAATTTAATTTCATACACCTACGAGAGCTATTTGATCCCAAATCCTGTTTAAATATAACAACAACAGGACTGAGCATTACAAACACTCGCTTGTACCTAGATTACATGAAGTTAGTAATAGATACGCAGATGCGGCGGATCTGTTTAACTGGATGGAAGGTAAGTACAAGAAGGTTATACTATCATATCTTTTCGATCAATATAAATTTAACCTAAGTTAACTATATGTTTCATATGTACGCACATCTTTTATTTTTATATCCTTCATGAACTTTTATTCTATATATTCTCTGTGATGTCATTGTACGACGTAATGCCACAATTAATAGTTACTTTTTAAAATTATTTCTGCTACATTCTTATACGTGATATGCAATTATTGTTAATGGTATATCTATACTGTTAATATTAAATAAATAAATTAAACGCGTAGATACAGGAACGACTCTAAAATACATTATTTAATTAATTAACCCCCCGCACTGGAAGCATTAGAGCCAGTCGACTGGCATGTCGGGAAGGATAGAGTCATTACACATTGTAGGAAGCCATCTGGCTAGGGTTGAGATAACTAATATCTGCACCGACTTAAAGAGGCTGGGAGAAAAGTATATCTGGTAGCAAAAAGTTATGAATCTATGGAATGCTTGTGAAAGTTGTGCAATGACGAAGAACTTTGCTTGGAGAAGATGGAACTCACGATTTAAATTCAAATTTATGATTTTTTTTTCATTCACACTACTAGATATTCCAACCAAACCATTTATAATATTCCAGCAATAAAAACCCCAATGGGACAGTCACAGTTTAATTTCCTTGCTCCTAAAATCTTAATTGAAATAAAGTCAATAGCAAAATACCACAGTTTCACAAAGGCGTTTGTGGACTTTTTGATGAGTGAATGGAATAGTGTTAGTAGCCTAATTCTCGTATTCAGATAGAGGTGTATGTATTGTTTATGTGTATTGGGATATATGTGTATGTATGCATATGTGTAAGTGTATGTATGTGGATGCGTATATATGCGTATTGATGTGTATATATGTGTATGCGTGCTTACGTGTTGTAAGAAGGGGAAGAAAGACACGTTGCGTGCTAGTGTAATAGCACAGAGACAGGTTAACTAACCTTGAGGCCAGACGCGAGGGTTGATCTCAGGGTTCCACCAGGTTAGCTCAGTTGGTAAGGGCATCACAGATCTTGTCTCAAAGTCGCAGATCGGCGCAGTCTCAAATCGGACTCAACGGAAAAGGTACTTAACTACCAATGAAAAGATGTGTGCTTTCTAGACAGGGTTTATTTTACAGGGAACACATTAACAGGTAATACATATGGCTTTCAAAATAAGGGGGCAGTACCTAACCTATTCTGAGTCTCGATAATCTCTCTCTCTGGTGAATATCAAATCGGGCTTGTTATTCAAAGGGCACAGTTAACTAAAGGACAGAAAGGAGAGTTTAACATACTGCTTAGATGAGTTGGTCAGCGACTGGTGTCACGTTCTTTCAGTGTAAAAAGTGTGATGTTGAGGGGCTCTGGATCTCACACGTACAACATCAGGCAGGACACAGCGAGTTAATACACTGGTCACCAACTTTAATATTGAGGCTTATGCAAAGACAATGTATTGCAATGGCAGGCGAGATGTCGTCATAACCATGCCGGGCGACCACGTGCTCAAGGCACGTATGATGCACCTCCTTGTTCGGATTAGAGGAGAGTCGTTCCGGCCGGACCGACTCCGATGAGTCTGACTCCGATGGGTCCGACTCCGGTGAGTCCGATTCCGAAGGCGGTGGACTAGGTCCGAGTTCGCAAGCTCGGGGCCCTTTCAAGGTCCGACTAATGTTTTGGATCGGATCCAGAAACGAAAAATGACCTTATTCAATAGTGCAATATGTACAATTTTTCCATTCGGAATCGTCGTCACCACAGAGTAGTTGGAGCTATAAACGAAAAGCGACTCTAGTCAAAGGTACATATGCACGATTTTTGCTTCCGGAACGGCAGCATGATTCCTGTGGCTCTACCAGACCCGTTGGAACCGCGGGAATCGTCGGACCGAGTCCTGGAAACTGAATCCGTTCGGCTGAACTCGGAATCGGAATAAGCGGAACGACCCACTTCTAGTTCGGATGCCAGAATCGGAGTGAGTGCAAGATGGCGGATAGCTCTCGTGCTGGCGGGCCCTCGTACATCAAGTCACGTAGGCCGCTTGCGAGCGAAGTGGCGCCGTTATGTCAAATGCCGGGATCACTCGAGAAAATTCTAGGAACTTCCTTTTAAATGGCTAGATTTTTCTATTAAATTGTAGCTAATCTTGTTACATAACAGTGTGTATGCATGTATGCAACTAGGCGCACATGTTTGCTAACATACAAAAAAAGTCATGTATTTTTTTGTTATCTAATTCTTGTGCATGTCTTTTTCTCTTTTCTATCGTCTACTTTTTACTATATTTTTTCCAAATTTTAGCATGTTTATATACTAAATCCATATCTTTACACTACACTTCATACAAAATAACTATACTCCATTGGTCACGTGATTTTATGTATCTACTCTAAGTGAATATCAAAAATAAATATCATGTATTTTATAAATAAATACAAAATAAATAAATAATTCTAATACTGTCTCATGACTTTAAAAAAAACAAATCCATCATTCAACATCATTATTGATGTTTACCGCACAGAAGTATTTAACCTAGTTCGTCCTCTGATTTGCGAATTAAACTTTCTGTTATTATTTCCAAAACGGATCATAATTTTAGACGAGCAAAGCCGGGAAATATACATCCCTTAATGTGATGATCCCATTCGCCCTTTTTAAGTAAATATTCTTGTACGTTCTCCGCCAACCCCTGACATTTGCCTCAAATCTCTCATAAGTAATCAGATTTTAAAGGGCTCTGAGTTGGAACACAATATTTTATTCACATGTTGTAAATTTGTAAATCGAAAATCCTGTACCTGAAAACGATTTCATTGAAAGAAGGTTTTAAGCTAGATTTTTATTTTTTTATTTGTAATTATTTTTATCCGGAAATATGACGACGTTCGTAGTTGCGGTTGATCAGTTGCTTTTGTGGTTGATTTTTACTTGTCTTCTCATTCCCTACAGAATTCTTTCAACTCAAATCCTTTTGATTTGTTGATAAAAAAAGTATCAACATAAGGGTTTTGCGAGGGCTTTTTGAAAAAAAATAATTATTAAATAGAAATCGCTCATGGGCCAGCACTAAAAAAATGGACCAAAACATCACATTGGAGGTTGCTAACTCAGACCATACCGCACATGATTTATCTTTAAATTCTATACGGGCAGTTAGAAAAATGTATAAAAATTCAAAAAACAATAATTTTCTTAAAATGCATTACAAAATGTCTGAAATAGGTGCAGTTTGAAAACCAGTGAAAGCAATTTTGAAGGTTTTAACTAATGTTTCAGTACGTATCTCATATGGAATTTATAAGATTACAGACTTAGGATTACGAGTATTGTCTTTTGAAACCTTACATATTTTAATAATTACCCGCAATAGAATTTATAGATAAATCATTCGTAGTATTTCTTGGGTTAACAACCTGGGGTGTGTATTTTAGGGTGCCGACCATTAAATCCCTACTGTATTATTGGGCATGATGTGCACATGTAAATCAATCCGACTACATTGATTTAAAAAAAGTGTTAAATATCTTCATCATGCTCAAATATGTCTATTTCATGTACCACCTTCAATAAGAAAAAAATAACAATCTCTTTTCATAAAAATGAATGTTTTTCTGCGTGTTCTCGATTTTCTCGAAAATTACTCTAACGGTTTCACTGAAAATAACACAGATTATTCTTATTAGTGCCGGGAAGGTTTAGAGAGGTTCATAGATCTTCCACTCAGGTTAGCCACATATTACATATTCAAAAGAAGAAGGCTTATTTGGGTAGAATATTTTCAAAATGGAAAACACAAGTAGGTACCTACTTGAGAACTCTTTTATTTAGATACATTTTGAAAATAAAAATGTTTGGAATAAAAAAATAAAAAAAATGTTTCTCTGCCTGTTTAGAGACAGTAATAGTCGTCACAAGGCATTACTTTGTTACTGTTAAATCAATTATGACAACCAAACGACAAGCAAGAATTAACAACTTCATAACTTTATTAAAAAAAAATAATCCCGAGCTAGGCCAGGTAGATCAGTTAGAAGGTTACATACTCGTACATTGGGTCAGTCAAGTTTGTCTCATATTTATGTAAGTTTTTAGCAAATCAGTAACTCGATAAATATTTGAATGTCTGGACTTTTGGAGCCGGGTAAGCATTTTTGAATTATACAAAATTTCTTTTGAAATGGGCAACGATAAAAGACATTAGTAATACGTTTTGCTAAAATACCATTTTCATGTAAGTATAAATAACTCAGGTTATGAACTCAAAGAAATTGGATTTAGGATAAATAGAAGTTTTGCCATACTGTGCGTAATAGGATCGTCGGAGTATTATTTATGGAGCATTTATTAATTTAGTATAGTTAATGTCTATTCCTCGAAATTTTTAATGTAATATATTATAAATATGTAGATTCAGGGAAAATGTGTGTGCGTACGAATGGAAAATTGAAGAGATAATTCTGTTGGGATTTCCGCCCCAGGTAGCTGGCGATATTAATATGATTTGACATATCGAACCGTATATGCTATAGAGACTCGAAGCCAGGCAACCTCGAGGGAGAATAATGAAAACCCATAATACAATATGTCGTACATTTTATATTTTAGGTCGATTAGGCTGTGGATGCAAAAGAGTTCATATGTTTAGCAATTAGTTTCGCATTGGTAAATCCTATCTAATATTGAAGGTAATTTTTTTCCAGCTGGAGTAGAAAAACAGATATTTTTAAAAAAGGAAAATAGTTTCAGGTGGGAAAATGGTCATTTTTTACTATCTTTCTATGAAAACGCGTAAATATTGAAGAAGAATTGACGTTATTTTTAATGTTAGTATGAAATGACATTTCTCGAAAGTGCCAACTGTATAAAATGGATATTTTATAAACAGGTGGTTAGGTTCTAAAAACCCACAACCTATTCTTTTATTTTCGCAAATGCAGATATATTTTTTATTTATTTTTATGAATCTGAAAGTATTTTTGTCTTTTAAAAATGATGAATTTTTCAACTGAAAAATATTTCCACATACTAGAAAAAATCTGCAATTTGTATTTCATTACTTCTGTTAAGTATTAGAGGACACATCTCAGACATATTGTCAAAGACATTTCTTATTTAGTTCTTGTGGAACAAACGCTAGTGGTCTAGCTTTAGTTCTTGGACAGGGATCTCTCGAGACGAAGCGTTTATATATTTTCTTTATTTTAACCCTGGTTTGGACCGCGTTTAGTCAATTTACCTGTGCATGGACTTGTTTTATTTGTATGTTTGGTATAACCTCATATCCTTTTATAGCTTACTAATTGAAGTACCCGGCTTTGCACGGGGTCATGTACGGTTTATAGTAAAATTTTGATGATAACCCTACCCCTACCCAGTAATTTTCTTCTTATTTTTAACATTTTGCTTTAAGGGGTAAGTAAAGGGTATGGGAAGTGGTTTTCAAAATTTCATGTAGACAGCGACCTTCCTATCATTTCGAAGGTCCAGTGTGAAAAATTTCATCAAGCTCGAAATAAAACTGTAGATTTTTATACAAAACAAACACACACCGCCCGCCCGGGACATTCTAACTAACTAACCATCACACCGTTTCTCCGCAGGGGTAGGCAGAAAAAAAGGACTATGGATCAACGATCATGGCATACACTTCTTACTTCATTCATATTCATACATCATACATACTATTATATTATTCCGACTTCTGAGATAACCCGACTCGAGTATTTGATTCACTTGATCGTGTCATGTCTTCGTTGGGCGTCCCCGGCTTCTCCTTCCATTCAAGTTCGCGTTACATATTCTCTTTTCACTCCTTCATTCATTGATTTCCTCTACATGCCCAAACCATCTAAGCGTCTCTTTCTTAATCTTACTTATTACAAACGATCATATATGGTTTTACCACACATTCGCCTTAGATAGCATTCAGTTTACTTTCATCCTTCCTGTGTCAGTTTCATGCCTCACTGCCATACATCAGGGTTGGTGTCAGCACTCCATTGTGAACTGCTAGCTTCGGGACATTCTTCTTTATATAATAGAAGGTGATTAACCTCGGCACCATTCAAGCAGCGTGGAAGCCTTGAGTGTAGAGCAATTGAAGATTTATCTTGTGATTAAATAATTTATCTGGAACTATATTGGTTCGCACCTCTATGGTAATTTGTGCCGAATTACAATATTTACTTAAATTTGATATTGAATTTGAGCAAGAATCCATATAAATGGGAATATCATCCACTTTATTTGATATTTGGTAAAGATCAAAATAGAATTTGTTAATTAAGTTATTTGGGTAATTATGGTTTCAGATCGATGGGTTAATGTGAAGTTCGCGAGATACGTGTTCATTTTGTTGTTATATTAACGTTTATCGGTTTACACAACCCTTTCCCTGCGGCGGTATTCTCACGTGAAACGACAAATAACATCATCGATATTTCATAGTCTTGTACATGAAAATTCCTAAAATTTACATTTTGCTGGGAAAATACAACAAATACAAATGGTCAACATTCTTAACTACTTTATTTTAATTTTTAATTATTAATTATTTTTATTGAGATTTACAAACCTCATTGTAATATTTAATCTTTGAAGAAATAATGATAACATAAACTAAACGAAAGATGAAACCGTACAAAGGGAAAGAAAATAAAAAAGATTTCAGTCGCATCTGGGACTCGGACCCAGGTCCTCTGCCTATCCGGGGCAACGCTCAACCGACTTAGCTAATGAGACAAGTTCAATTTGTGTCATCTTCATCGATATCATATCTCAAATTCAAGATTTGTGAATATTATTTTACATTTTTTAATCTCATATTATTTGCAGCGCTTTTATGATGTTTACAAAGTTCTACCCGAACTCAATTGCAAACTTAAATATTGTTTCGGATTAAAATCCCACTTTTTATTCATATGAGACATCTATTGAATTTTTATAAAAGTCTAAAGAATTCAATTTTTAATTATTAATTATTATTATAAAAAACAGCTGTCACAATAATAAATACTAAAAATACTTGCAGAACTTAATAACATTATTAAATTTGATTTACATTAAATTTAAAAAAAAAATTAAATTGAGTTCTACGAATTGAACACAAAAACAATCAATCGACGAATAGTAACATTAAAAAAATCTGTTCAATTTCGAAATAAGCGATCAAAATAACAATGTATAATGTAAAATAATAATATTTAAGATATGAATAATGTGTAAGATATGAATAATATATAAGATATGAATAATGTGTAAGATATGAATAATATATAAGATATGAATAATATTTAAGATATGAATAATACATAAGATATGAATAATATATAAGATATGAATAGTGTGTAAGATATGATTAATATATAAGATATGATTAATACATAAGATATGAATAATATATAAGATATTAATAATATATAAGATATTAATAATGTGTAAGATATGATTAATATATAAGATAGGAATAATGTGTAAGATATGAATAATATTTAAGATATGAATAATACATAAGATATGAATAATATATAAGATATGAATAATGTGTAAGATATGAATAATATATAAGATATGAATAATGTGTAAGATATGATTAATTTATTAGATATGAATAATGTGTAAGATATGAATAATGTGTAAGATATGAATAATATATAAGATATGAATAAAGTGTAAGATATGAATAATATATAAGATATGAATAATGTGTAAGATATGAATAATATATAAGATATGAATAAAGTGTAAGATATGAATAATATATAAGATATGAATAAAGTGTAAGATATGAATAATATATAAGATATGAATAATGTGTAAGATATGAATAATATATATGATATGAATAATGTGTAAGATATGAATAATGTGTAAGATATGAATAATATATAAGATATGAATAATATATAAGATGGGAATAATATACGCAAGCTTTATAAATCATGTATGTAATATTAAGTAATATGATTTATAAATTTTGAATCCATACAAGTAATTAAATTGTTGTACATATCCCTAATTAGAAGTAAAATAAAACATAATTCCATCGTGTGGTTACCCTTCTACAAAATACATATTCATGATGCGGAAAGAATTCAAAGAAAATGTCTAATTTTCATTAATTTTAAACTTAACATACCTTTAGAGCACATAATTTACTCATCGTTAATGAATATTTTTAATATTCCAACTTAGAAAATAGACGAAAAATAAACGACCTAACCCTTTTATTAAAATTAATAAACTTTAAATTTCGTTGTTCTGAACTCCTGCATTCAATCAGCCTACACAGTACACATACCTAAACGAACTACTATATAGACAAAAAAATAGCATTTTACATAGCATAACCCGTTACAACTACAGCTTGTATTCCCCAATTCTACGCTTACACAGTCTTGGAAACAAATATTCAAATGATATTTTACAATAATCTGAACTTGGCAAATTTAGAAAAAAAGTTTGAACGAATTAAGGTCTATTCGCATCTACCGGCACCGTTCAGCGCAGACATGTACAGTGACAGGTACGGCACAGAAGGCAGTAGTCACATTACACCTCGGTGAATGTGTTCAAAGATATAATGTAAGGAATTAATTTTGCCGTGTCTGCCACTTTACATGTCTGCACTGTGCGGTGCTGGTAGATGTTAATTGAACTTTATTTCTACCTAGTTTATACATTATTTTTAACTGCAACTTTATACATTTTAATTTTTTTTATTATTTTTTTAATATTAACGTTGATTTTGTGGATTTAATATTATTTGTATTTTCTGTTCCTTTATATCCCTGTGTATTTTTAACTTTGGTGCAGTTTTTTTTTATATCAATTGAAATTTTCAATTCTAACTAACTTTATTTTTTACATGCCATTTAATTTTTTTTTTACTTAAAACTTACATGTAAAAGCCCTCTGGGTGTTTAAATAAATAAATACAAATATAAAATACAGTTATTTTATCATTAAGGTGGTAACAGTGCATGGTTACAACACATTTGAATATGGTTACAATAATCCATAATTTTTCATAATTAAAATGATAAACATTATCTATATATTTTTTACTACTTGTCTAACAAGAAAGAATTATGGCTTTCTAAAAACATGTTCACCCAAAACATTAAGATTGTATGTTTGTTCAAGCAATTAATAAATGGATTTTGAAAAATCTGAACAAAACAAATGAATCTAAACGCTTGGGTTCTGACGTCATAGAACCCGCCCAGGACGCAATCGCAAATAAAATCCACAACTTTGTGACGTCATCTAATGCAAAACCTGATAATAAAGCCACCCACACTTCAGATGGGTCGCTGGAAGAAGTTAAAAAAAAGGATTATGAAAAAGAAGCTATAAACTTCAAAACTTTATATATATTAAAAACAAAAGAAAAATGCATTTTTTATAAATTCAATGTTAATAAAATTGAATAATGTTATTATTATGTTCGACAAGTATTTTAAAATGCCATTTTCAAACTTTAAAACGAATAGAGTATTTGAATTATTTTCTAACAAAATCGATTTTACCGGTAATAAATCATATTAACCTCAGTTTGAAAATGGCCTTGAACGCCGAAACGCTGTCACAATAATAAAAAAAAACTAAAATACTTGCAGAAATTAATAATAATATTATTAAATTTCTAAAAAATTAAATGCAGTTCTATGAATTAAAGAAAAAAACAATTAATATAGAAAAGTTATAGTTTTTTCGATTAGCGTCCAAAAGAAACTATGCGACTTATGTACACGAATTAAATGTGTATGTCGAAATGAAGTTAATTATTTTATGTAGGCTGTCCTTAGTGATTTTTTTTAAATGTGGTTCGTTGATAAATTTAGTATTAGTTCCGCCGAGCTTTCTCAGTGAATATAATGTTGTTTCTCACATTGAGCCATAAATAGCATTAATGTTTTAACGATGATGGGAGGCAGGAAATTACATTAACGTGGAGCGATGACTTGTGATGGCAAGAACAGAATATGGCTTAAGGATGATCCACCGTAGATGGGACCTTTAATTAATATTCCGTACTCCTGCAAAATGAATTTCAAAATACAGCATTAATGACAAAATGTCTAGAAGTTGCGAATGCGAAATTATTACCATAACCCCTTTTAATCGAGTTAAATTTGAGTGAATTGAGTATATTTTCCGTGTTTATATACGCAGGACTTTGTTTTATTTTGTCGGTACAAATATCAAATTAATTTTATTTCTTAAATGCTATGAATAAATTTTTTGTAATCTAATCCTTACGCATGTCTTTTTCTCCTTTCTATCTTTTACTTTCTATGATAATTTTACCAATGTTAGGTTAGGTTAGGTTAGGTTAGGTTAGGTTAGGTTAGGTTAGGTTAGGTTAGGTTAGGTTAGGTTAGGTTAGGTTAGGTTAGGTTAGGTTTATAATGTTAACACTAGACATCATACAAAGTAACTATACTCCATTGGTCGCCATGAAACAGGCTGCCACCTAGTATGGTGATTTACTATATCTACTCTATGTAAATATCTTAATTAAATGTCATGTATTTTATGAATAAACAAAATGCCAACGTTATTTAGATTCCTGGAAAAATTATTAAGTGAAACCTCTTTCAGTTTAGATTTTAGTGACCTTTTATAGGACGTGGAAAATCGACTAATGTACTGATATCGATATGGTAAAAACGCATTCTAATTTTATGAAAATTTGCCCATTTTGTATATTGACTTCTCAGCTATAAAAAACATAGTGACAAAATGGAATCCAGAATTTGGAAGAGACATAACATCTACCGCAGATGACCCCCTTGGTGCAAGGTCCTCGACGTCAGATACTGCAGAAAGTTTCGGAAAAGTGCATGATATGGTATTGAGTGACTGGCGAGTGAATGTGAATAAAATGGCAGAGGCTTATATCGATAGGGGGTGTATGTTTAATTTTAATTGATAAATTAAACGCGTAAAAAGTTTTGTCGAAATAAGTGCCGCCAAAAATTGCAAACGATCTTAAAATTTAAAGCGGTGATTAGAAACGACAAACTGTAATAAAACGATTTTTTCATCGATTTAAGGCGTCTGACAACACGAATGTATGATTACCCAACAAAGCTTAAAGAGTAATCTGAACTACGGACAAAGGGAGCAGATAGGCCGCCCAATAAGTTAAATTCCGGCCCATTGGCAGTCCAAAATTTGGCTTCACATTTTTGTTCGCTCAAGGATAAAAAAAATTATATCAAATGAGAAGAACAGCTAACAAAAACTGACTGACGCAAAATATACAAACTTGATCCCTCGTCTAGACCCTCTCCAATTATTTTTATCTCTACCCACAATTGAAAATATTTCATGCTTGGAAGAGATTTCAGACTTAATGAAAAAAAATAAAAGAGTTTCAGAAATCGCTCTTAAACCGACATAATGACACAACATTTTTGTCTTTTATTAAGAAATGTATTGGTCTTAGAATCAAGATTTAAAAAAAAACATAATGGTTGCCTTTATTTGTCAGTTCTTCGAACTTTTTGAACTCGTTTTCACAATATTAAAATACGTATAATATATATATATATATTTTTTTAATATAGCACGACAAAGCTTCAGATAAATCGTTCATCAGTCATTATTAAGAGTTTCTCCAGTAACTTTGGTAGCATTTTCTTTTACTGAAAGGTTGGAATTTATTTCACATATACATAATGCATTCGTATGGCAACCTGAGGTACGTATTAGAGTAACCTTCTATTATATTTTAGTTATATGTCAGAGTATTGGCCACAGTTCTCTGTTTATCTGAATTAAACAATAATATAATTATTACTAACCTTAGAGTAACAAAGTGTTTCCACAGAACTAGGAGTATATTGGAAGTAATTATTTATTTAATTTTTATTCATGTTTCGTTCATTAATGGTCATGTGGCGTCATACTAGGAACGATGAAGCGAAATTCGTAGAGTTGAAACTTAGAAGTGCAGGTGTAAGCACTTATCTTCTTCGTTTCTACGCCACTGAATGACGTTTTTCGTGACGTGACGCCACTGACCATTAACATGACATTTCCCCGACACCTCGCCAATCCTTCCCCTAGCCCGGTGACGGTCTCGGGTCTCAGGTCGAGCCCCGATTGGTCAGGCCGTTTCATTCGCTCCCAGGCGGGCTCTATTTTTAACTAATTTTTATAACTGTAAACTTTTGTAATTGATTCCCGCGGAGACGGTGGCAGGTTTTAATAAACGAATTTTGCAAATCTGTTTACTAGTCTTCGCGGAATCATAAAGTATTAATGTATTTGTCATATATATATGTCAACTATATTATAATCCGGTAACAAAGTTCCACTACACAACTTTGCTAACAATTTTGAGATGTAAATATTTTTAAATTCTGTAAATAAAATTCTGGTGGGAAGCGAGAAGGATTTAATCGAAGCGCAAAGTAGGGGGACATAACCTGATTTTTTTATTTTGTAGATTCAAGATTGTCTCTGCTCCCTGCGGACCGTAATAACTCGTGGGACAAACCAGACGCCGAGCCGGACTTTTCCGCCACGGTACCGCAGGGAAGTACGAAACAAAATCACAAACTTGTTTAGCTTCATATTTATATAAGTATGTTTGTTCATAATCTCCCATACACGTATATATCTACACAAAAACAGACATACACACACACTACCAAATGCAGGATCTCAAGACCGAGATCACTGAAGTCCGAACTCATTCTTGTGAACATCGGGCGTTTCCTTCTGAATATGGTTTTCTATGGTTTTCCTTATTTCCAAAGGCGAATGCGGAATAACTCCAACAAATAGGCCATAGCCGATACCCTCCCCCATCCTCACACAACACAAACAGACACATATGTACGAGCCATTTATGCCAAAGTGCTGATGCTGATGCTGCTCGGACTGAAGATGATGATGCAAACATGCAATTTAGTAGGGTAATTTTTTATGAACAGATTTTTCCCTACAGAAAAAGAAAAAGAAAAAGAAAAAGAAAAAGAAAAAGAAAAAGAAAAAGAAAAAGAAAAAGAAAAAGAAAAGAAAAAGAAAAAGAAAAAGAAAAAGAAAAAGAAAAAGAAAAAGAAAAAGAAAAAGAAAAAGAAAAAGAAAAAGAAAAAGAAAAAGAAAAAGAAAAAGAAAAAGAAAAGAAAAGAAAAGAAAAAGAAAAAGAAAAAGAAAAAGAGAAAGAAAAAGAAAAAGAAAAAGAAAAAGAAAAAGAAAAAGAAAAAGAAAAAGAAAAAGAAAAAGAAAAAGAAAAAGAAAAAGAAAAAGAAAAAGAAAAATCAGTGTTTTCTCACCATCGGATCGACACCCCTACTTTGCCTTCTCCTGCCTCCTTCTTCGCTCTCTGACCTTCTCCTGTTCTCGATCTTGCCATTCCGCTCCGAGCAAAAGTCGTTCGCCTTTTCAAGCTAACTCCTTCCCTGAGGCGTCGAAGTGGCCAGTCCAGCCACTTCTTCGAAACGTGCGGCAGGTTTTTACAGGACCTGTCCCGTACAAGGAGCATTTAAATACAATCGTATTTTAGTAAATAATTTTGTCCAAAAATTGAAGAGAAGAAAGATGAAATCGTTTGTATCTCTATACACGACCGAGTATTATTTTAAAGAAACGATTTTTTTCAAAGCGTGATTTTCTTCGTAAATGAAAAATATATATTACGTTTAGCGGAAATCCCATATTTTCTTTTCGTTGTTGCTTTTGAATAATGTAAATACAACATAACCTCCAAAGATGAAAAATAAATACTAACATTTGTGGCGGAAAAGTGTTCCACCGTTAACCGGTACCTATGATTTGGAGATGAAACTAGGTAGCAATGATGTTTTATAGAACGAATAATAATTTCTTGATAATAAACAACCAATATTGCAGAAACAATGTTTCCGTTTGAGTCAAATTAAAATAAAATAAAAAAATCGATTTTGAATACAGACATTAATTGTTGCGGGAGCGCCATTCCTCTATCCAGGCAGACACTTTCGCTTTATTCGCATTCATATTTGAGTTTCAGTTTCTGTATCGATAAATCCACGTTTATTGAAATAACGTTTTACACTTTCATATTTATTTATTCTTAAATGAAAAAAAAAACAAATACATTAACCCCTCATCTCACCAGGACAGTCCTGTGTTGAGATGAGCGATAATCCGATAATGATAATCCGGCATGTTTAAATATAAGTACATTATGTGTTACATAATTATATTATTGATTGGTTTACATTAATTACATCATTAGCTGAAACCTGTTCTGAGGTAATTTATATTACATGCGGTATTATTCCGATTATTTGATGTGAATGAGACTCCTTATATTAGTAAATCGTTTTACAGTTTCACGGGGATAGGATTAATCCTGGAATCAAATACAATGTAACAACTTCAAAGTCGAAACTAGCACACGTGTACAGTCAATATATTCAATTTTATAATATATCTAAATAAAATTTTGCGTTGTTATTCCAACTGAAAGAAATCAAGTAAGTTCAATGGTAATTATTTCGTATGACGTGTATTACTGGAAACCATCAGCATAATATTCTGAAGTAGAATTAAAGAGGGGATATCCTCAGGGATATTACCTTACGTACAGAAAATTGCCACAGAAGAAGGGATTGTAAAATGTTCAAAGACAAATATTTTTTAAGGCTGCGAACTACAACACGCGCTTGTATTTTACCGTGAATCTTACTATGTTACCAAATATACAAAGAAGAATTTCATCTTCTTGCTAAATACACAATCTTCCTACCCCTGCGGAGAAATGGGTTATTGGTTACTTAATTTTTTTTTTATAAATAATGTAGATTTATTAAATTTATTATAATTTCAAATTAAAATTACAATACCTTCCAAGAACCCCCTATTTTCTACTAAATGGATGTTAAATTTACCCTTCGGTATAATAAATTGACGTTAAAATAATAAAATCCTTACAAAATTATATCCTTCTATAAGGCTCGTAGATTGGTCAGCCCACTCAGGCTTCGGCGAAGGATCATTGATTCTCCCAACTATTATGTTGTTACAATTTTTCTGAAACTTTAAAGACTTCCTCAGACTATAGCGGATTCCGGCGTTGACCGGGGATTTGTCTATTATTCTAACTGATAAAAACATTAAATCTACATATATAAAAATAAATGTAAGTTTGTTGGTTCGTCCTCGATTTTCTCGAAAATTACAGGGTTTAGAAAGTACTTTGAATGAAATCCAATATGTAAAACTGTTGCTATAACGTTTTAAAATTAGTATGAAAAACATTGAACCCGCCATGTTTTATTTAGGTTAGCCCATAGATATAACCCTCTGGTTAACCACAGATTGCATATTCAAAAGAAGAAGGTTTTTTTGGGTAGAATATTTTTAAAATGGAAAACACGAGTAGGTACATACTTAAAAACTTTATGATTTAGATATATTTTGAATAAATAAACGTTTCAAATGAAATAAAATATTCAAATGAATGTTTCTTCGTTTCATTGATTAGAGATAGTAAAAGTCGACCGCAATGTTTGAACGCATGTAAGAAACAAGTTTTTTTAAAATACTGCTTTATAGCTATGATTATTTGTGAAAGATTTTCTTGATTAATTTTGTTTCTTTCTTACAAAATTCTTGACAAAATAAATAAAAACCCGTTTTTTTCGCTAACAACAAACATTTCTAGACTTCGCTTGCCAAGCAAATTTTATGCCTATTACCTATATTTATGGTGACATAAGACACACAGCTCGTAGCAAATATTCTTGGCGAGTATATGCTTATTAAAGCTTTACAAAATCTCAGAATTAATAAGCTCACAAACGCACCAACCCTCTTCACTTTATTTATATAACATCCCATTGGGATATTATCCTTCCGATCCAGATTATCCCAGGTAGAAATCGACGTTTTCCGTGAATTGACCGCCCCGGGGCGACGGAAAATACTGCAAAATATATTAAACAACCTATCTCTCTTACCTCCCACCGACTATGGAGTACTGAGAATCCTAAATTTATTTATGCAAGTAACATTTTTAATTCGACCTTTATAATATTACTGAGGAAATCTCTTAAATTATTTACATCTTTATTTAATTTTCGTCCAATGTATCTATTCATCGGAAAAACTCGTTTAGTATTATTTTATCCTACCACAGAATGGTCTTACCTGTTGGGTGGGATTTAGCCTGTCTTAAAAAAAAAAATAACTTTATGTTACGAAAATTTAACCGGCTAAGCTTGCTTGTCGCCAGTAGCGTTATGGCAGAACCCATTACACGAGTTAAAATAATGTTGAAGCCAAAAGTGAAACAAAAGTTCTAAGAACATTAAGGAATCTATAAGATTTACAAAAATAGCTGCACCTTAATAAAAATATACAATTCCTTTGTGTGAGTTGTAGATTTTCTTTATCCTTTGGGAATGTGCGTTGTTTGGAAAATTACTTTCAAGAAAAAAAATCCTATCAATGCAGAAAAAAACTACTTTATCGCGAAAAGAAAAATATTACGGGGTTTAGATTTGCATGCCGTTAATAGCTGAATTTTATAAATAATATTTATCACGCAGAAACCAAACAGGTTGATATTAAAAATGAATATGTGTCTGTATGTCCTCGATTTTTACTTGACCGGTTTCGTTAAAAATAGCACGGTTTGTTCTTATTAGTGCCGGTTTAGAGAGCAGTTCGAATGAAATCCAATATGTAAAACTGTCGCTCTAACGTTTTAAAATTAGTATAAAAAACATTGAACCCGCCACGTTGTATTGAGGTTAGCTCATACATATATCACTCTGGATAGCCACAGATTACATATTCAAAAGAAAAAGGTTTTTGTATAGAATATTTTCAAAATGGAAAACACAAGTAGGCACCTACTTAACGGGGCAACGATAAATGATTGAACGTACTTTTCTCCACTTTAAAAATCTATCCCCACTAAAAAAATATTTTGTAAAACATACAATGGGACGATCAGAAAAAAGTAATATTTCTGATTAGATTTTGATAATTGCTAAGCCTATGTAAATTTATAAAATATTTAATAAATATTTTTCTATTTAAAAAAATATGTTTTTCGTATTGCGTAATATTACTATCATTATTTTAAATTAATAAATAATAACTCTCCGACGTCCCTCTCCCCCTTAAGAACTTTATTATCTAGATATGTTTTGAAGAAATAAATGTTTGGAATGAAATAAAAAGAAAGAAACGATTGTTTCTTTGTTCAGAGATAGTAATAGTCGTCATGAGGCATTTATTTCACTATCAAATCAATTATAGCACCCACAACATAAGCGAGATTCCACAACTTCATAACTTTATTACAAAAAAATAAATATTCCCGAACACAGCCGGGTACACATCAGCTACTATTATTTATTTATACGATGTAAGTACAAAGGTATATTCAACATTCTAGACGCTTATTCATTCATTCGCCACAAACGTTTAAACGTTAAAATCTTTCAAAATTATTATTTATATATTTATTAAATTATTTTAATGCTCATAGAGCTTCATATGAATAGTACATGAGAAGTCAAATAATAAACAATAAAAAATTGCAATACAAAAAAATGCAAGAAATAAAATTAGAAGAAAAAAAAAACCCAGTGGACAGTCATTTTTTTAGAAAAAAAAAACAACGGAAGGGTTATGAATATAATATATTTGATATGGCCATAAAACTTAACACATTAACGATAAACACGTCAATATTAATTTATTTCATAATGTTTTAAAAATGTTGCAAATAAATGTGACCTTACTGGGGTACCCCTTTATAAGATCACATTGTACATGGTTTTACGTATGGATTATAAATTAGGTCAAGTTTTTTGTAGGTTTGTTAAATTTCTTAAGTGAGTTTTCGTAATCATGTTAAAATATTTCTAGAGGAAAATTATTAAGCAATAAAATAGTAAAAATTCTAAAATCTAGTAGAAAACATACCTTGACCGTTAAACTCTGTTCAGTTGCAACAACATATTTACATTATTCCTTCCCGTGTCCATAATCCATAACTTAATGCTACTTTTGAACTCCGTTAATTTTGAAATGGTTTTTATTGCTGTAGGGAGGATGTTAAATATTTTTATAGAGAAATATTGCAAATTTCTTAGTCCAAAAGTTGTTTCAGTGGTAGGTTGGTGGAATGTTATATGTTGTAATGAAGATCTTGTCAATCGACCCGATTTTGTATGTGCAAAGTTATCCTGGTTTTTGAATGCGTAAATTAAAATATCTTTTGAATATAATTGTTTCAGACACATTTTTATTTATTTTTATTAGTTTCTATAATTTTTTATATATTATAAGGTAAGGTATAAATATAAAAATACATATATATTATAGTTTTTTTTTCATAGTCCCCTCCACTAGGAGAACCTGTGCTGAGGCGGACCAGGTTTTGCATAAAGGGGTTTCAGCGACATCTATATTTCAACTTCAAGGTTAGGGTAGTGTCTTTCCAGTAATTGCTATGACGTTTTTTTTTTAAGAATAGTAGTCAGTTCTTGTTCTGGTAATTCTTTAAGCCAAGGTTTGCTGGACTTAATGCAAATATTGATTGATTTAATTTTTATAATATTAAGTGGGACTTTGTTATTTAATTTTACAGCTAAAAATTCAGAGCTTTGTCCAAAAGCAGTATTGCATTTAGGTATATTTATCTTATCTAGTTGCATTGTTCTGGTATTATGATCATGAAGAGTCATAGTTATTTTATCATTTTTAAGATGATTAACTTGAATATTTTTGGCAATTAAGGGCATTAAAAATATAGTCTGTAGGAGTTACCATCTAAGTATTTTCCCATAGTGTGAAACCGCTGTATCGGGGAATGGGCAATGTAGTTCTGTATGCCTATAATAATGCAAGAGAATAATGTATTTTGTCGGGTTATACTTGTGGGTATGCTTAGGTTTGTGATTTGCAGGAGTTCAGAACAGTCGAATTTGGAGTTTAGTATTTTAAACGCAAAAGTTAAATCGTTAATTTTATGTCTATCTTCTATTGCGTGCATTTTTGAAGTATTTAATAAAAAAATGATAACTTATGTATTCTATAGGGATACTTGATCAGAAAAAAAAAACAACATTTTTATTACGTTTCTCCTTCATAGTGAAACAGAATTCTAGGATTCCTGGAAAACGAGCCGTGGGAATCAGGAAATACGATTCAAAATAAAATATCAATCTTCAAATATCTTCAAAATATTGGAATTCACTTTATGGCGTCATTATTTACAACTGAATTAAAAATCACTTTATAATCACCACTTTATTAATATAAATATATATTTACGAGTATATATTGCGTTATTTCTTTATCACTTGTCTATACTTGACATTATTATTTAGTATACTATGTATCTTTATGTTGATATTTTTATAATGATGCCATTAAATTATTACACATCTATTGAAGAAACTAATTTGAAATAATTAAATCAAAGAATAACGTTGAATGAAAGATAGTAATTATTAAAATGGTAATCTTGCCATTAATTCTGAACGTTCGGAAACCTGAAAATAGTTTAAAAAAGGCTGGTTATCTCTTTCAAAGAGGATGGTGGTTGATCGCCCACACAGCGGCAGGAGGATAGGCGGACAGGGATGGGAGATTACACTCGACTAGGTCACGCGAGTCACGTAGCTAATATTGCTAATGGAATTATGGCTTGAATGTCCCATGGTCATAGTCCTTAAGCGAATCAGCACCAGCCACTAAGCGCTAACACCTGCGGAAAGCGAACTGCAGACTGATTAAATTGTCACGTTTTGTGCTGGTACGATTAAGACAATCAACGAATATTTTTGGAATAGATAAAAAAGTTGGGTTACAAATAAAGATAACCTGGATGCTGTGTGAGCAAAGACCAAGAAAGCCACAGAAGTAATACAGACGAAAACGCCTGAGCCTGAAGACGCCTTGATGAAGGTGCCAATATAAAGCAGTGGGTCCACGACCTAAATTACAACAAGGGGAAGAAGATGATCTATAAAATAACAACGGATTAGATAACACTTACTTAACAAGAATGACTCCAAAATTCCAAATAACACCATCCCTAGAAGATACCTCAACACGCCTGAATGCATATACAGATTTTTTTTTACCACATAAGAGTACCAACTGCTCCCGGAGTCAGTGAGACTAGACTTCACTAGTGAAGGGAGTGGGCAGGGAAGTAATATGGGAGGATGAGGGTATTTAAGTACCTGGCTATTAAGATCTGGTCAGCAAACACGACTAAAGTCATTTCAAGGGGGTCTTTCACCTTGGCGATACTAAGGGTATCTATCACTCTATGCAAATGTTATAATGTTTTTTAATTGTTTCTAATTTTGAAACTATCAATTCATGGTGGTATTCCATTATAATATGATTTTTTTATTAAAAAAAACCTTTGTAATTTTTTTCCACTTGTTTATTTCAGATCGGACCGATTTCACCTCATTACGAGCATCTTATATGTAGTAAATATGCCAGGAGTGAGCCCCATTGCTTTCTAATATTGCACTTTTATGTCTGAGAAATTTGTTTTCTTGTTAACGGAACGGCTTTTCAACTATATTTTAAAATACTCGTGGGTTTGTTTATTACCATCTGGAAGACGGATCACATTGTGTTGCTTTACTGAGTCTGTCAGTTCTTATTGTTTTTTTATTATTTAGTTTTATTATTTCT
This sequence comes from Halesus radiatus, assembly GCA_022606495.2. Classification (NCBI taxonomy): domain Eukaryota; kingdom Metazoa; phylum Arthropoda; class Insecta; order Trichoptera; family Limnephilidae; genus Halesus; species Halesus radiatus. The sequence goes on along the minus strand of JAHDVE020009507.1, from coordinate 35,204 downwards.
ATATAAAAAAATGGACTGGAATTCCTTATTACAAACGTGCACCTATTGTTGCACATAGATGCATAAGTAAAGACATCTATTATATTATGTAGGTATGGACTAATCTGCTCTATACGTGTATTTTACAGCCCTGTTTATTTATAAATGAATTAAAAATATCTTTCTATTTTATTAATATATATATATCAACATATTTCGAAAGCAATCCTATTCAAGAATATATATGTGTCTGTATTTATTTATTTATATGAAACAAACAGCTTTTAATACAAATATATATAAAAAAGGAAGTTTAACAAAAGATAAGATAATAAAGTTTCTTGTGCTAACATTGGTTGTATGCAGGTGTTTTATTTATGAAGCTAATAATAGAATAAAAAAATGAAGGAGGAAGGGGGAAGAGGAAGAGGAAGATAGGATTGCTACAGGATATTCTCTCGATACATTTTAGACTCGTGCATCAATGTGCGGTCGTACGCATTGAAGAATGTCGATATTGTTAAATTCTGGGTTATATTGCGCAGAAATACGGGGAATTCGGGAATTTATTGGTCCTGCATGCGAGTAAATGAAAAAGATCAGTTTGTCGGGTTGGTCTTGACTGTAAGTAGATTTTTATAAAGTTGATAGGGTTTGGCGAGTCCAGGCTATTATTCATGATTTGATCAAATATTAAACGTCGTGTTTGAAGCGTGATGAAGTAATAGAATTTTAAGGATTTGATGTTATTTGCAAAGTGTAAATTAATTTCATAATTTATTTGCTTAAAGAATTTACGTTGAATGCTTTCGATTCTTTCAATATGGGCTTGGAACAAAGGTGTCCATATCGGTGTGCAATATTTTAATTGAGGGCGGATATGCGCGGTGTAAAGGGACTACAGAGTATTTATTGTGCAAAAAGATTTAAATACGAATTATAAATCCCAGCATTTTATTGAACTTTATCGTTTTTTCGACACCATTACGGTATCAAACGTAATTTTCTACACATTTCTTTATTCCAAGCAATCAATATTATTATTTATAGTTTACTTATACGGTCGTATAATTTGAGCATAAAATCAAAACCAAAGTAATTTATTTTTCATGGACATTTTTCATGACAAAATGGTATTTATGGTAATAGTATTATTTATGTGAGATAATTACGAACATTAAATAAATTTATCTGCATATTAGATGCCATAATAACTGTATTTATTGATTATTTATACAACCAAAACATAATGCTTTAATTCAAGAAAAACCAACCGAAAGGAGTTCCAGAGTATCAGTAACTCATTCTTTCTTTCCAACCATTCTCTTCCGCGTACCCTTCCTATCCTCACTCCCTTCAACTTTTCGACATCCGCCACTTGGGGATGCCATAGCGCGTTAGTAGACTGCAGACGGTTACAGGTCGGTTTTTTTCGACCGGTGCTGATTTGTATGTCAAAGCAGCGTAGCCCACCTACACCAGACCCGGCTCTGGACCCGTATTTCCGTTTGTGTGTTCAGTATTTATTTTTTGTTTGTTTTATTTTTTTATTTACGGTTCAATGTCCAATTACACAAAATACATAACACGAAATGAAATAAAGTACAGCACATAGATAATACAAGAATGATGACAAAAATAAGACAAAAATATAAATTTAAGAGAACATTCAAATCAAAGCCTGAACAAAGTTACAGTAGAGTCCATGATTTTAGACATTCTAAATGATAATCTTCGAGTTCTAATTTTGTAAAGCCCTACAAAAATAATTCAGAATGGTACCAAAAATTTCTAGGCCCTGGCTTGAGTTAACAAATCTCGACATTCTGGACAGCGTAGAATGGTACCCATAATTAGTGGAGGATTTATTGAGGAAAAGCACTTCATTGTTTCTGAGTCTACGGCAAGGAATGTTGAACTGAATGAGTTGCAACAAAGAAGGTGAGTCAATAGTCCAATTTATTATTTTAAAAATGCAAATAAGATCAAAGTCATTCCTACTTTTTTGATGTAGAAATGTTAATGGTTTGGTCTATTTCAACATAGGAGTAATTCAGTAGACGACTACGCCATAATGTTTTTAACCTTTTTTTTTTTTTTTACAAAAGCACTGCTTTTTTTCTTAAATATAAAATTATTCAATGTTTTTACTTAACCATTACAGATAATTTACTTAGGTGGTAAGTGCCGTTGTTCCCTTACTTAATTTCTCAATAACAAGCTTTCGTGAAACATGGTGTTTATAACCTTCAAAAGAGCGTTTTTTTTATTTAAAAAAACAACTTTGGTACGTTCCCGCTATATGAACAAATCATTTAAATTAAAATAGGTTAAAACGAAATTGTTTCTTAAATTAGGTTCTTTAAAATAATAAATATATTTATATATAATAAGAAACGTGTTGTTAGTCTAGTTTAGAAAAAAATAACTCAATCAATAATCTTTTATATAAATAATACTTTTTATCAATTATTTGTTTTTAGCACTTTGAATTACTTTACTTTCGCCTACAGAATACGCAAATAGAGACCCGAGTGTTATTGGCGTTCAGATGGACACGGCTTCGTAGGCAGATATTCCACAACAAACCTGTGCTGATTTCAAGACGATATAGTCGTTCATTAAACTCGTAAACGGAAATACGCGCCCGGCAGTGTCCCAGCGAAGCAAATGGAGAGCATAGCCAGCGCCGGACCCGACTTTCGGCGGTAAGACGTGTCGCCTTCAGAAATCAACTATCGCGCGCTGACAAAATGGTAATTAATTTGAAAACAATTGCTTACAAATAAAAAATATTATTAAAAATGACAAGGTGGACCTTTTAAATCAATAAGCCTGTTAAAAAATATGGCAACATATTATTACGTATATAGATGGGTAACAATAGAATTAATATTCCGTTCAAAGATGAATATTTAACATCAAAGCGGAGACAATATATGTTTTCTTTTGAACCTTACATTAATTTATTTGTGGCTTGTATCTCATCGGGAGGGATCGATATTCTTATGCACGTAGTTTCTTCTTTAATGCTGTTAAAAATAATATTCCACTGTATGCGATTGAATTAGTGTGAATGTAGACATATTACCTTAATATGCAATATTATTGGTGCAGCTCACTAATATTCAAACAACAAACTTCATCAGTTTCCCTATGGTGGTATTTCTGTGCTGAACCAAGTGACTCCCGATGCCGTCGACTGGCTGAATAATCTTAGAATCCTACTATGACCTCCACCAACTCTCCCCCAAAATACAAAAAAGAAGAACACTTGATTATTAACACTCACCCACTTAACAAAATTAATTATATAAAAAAATGAATCATATAATAAATGTTCCAAAACAAAAACAAAAAAATAATACCATTTTTTAATACAAACTTATTCCGCTTTCGGGAATATAGCTTACGTCAAATTTCCCGTAATGAAACAGCTGAGAGAAAGTTTACTTTGTAATAACAAAGTTATTCTCTCTGACACGTATGATACATGTCCTCCCGTATAGCTACGTGGATTGGTGTACATTTGCGCATGCAACAGGGGACACGTATTAGTTATTCACCCACAATCTACCACGTGGGAGGTATACATGTACGAACTGCCAACTGGTAACTGTCACATTCGGAGCCAGCATAATCTCACTTTCTCAACGTGTATGCACATTGCTTGAACATATGCAGCATATGGAGGTAGATTAACTCCCCCTCCAATATGATCTAATCGACCATACAAAGTAGCAGTAAGTATGTAAAACGGAATTAGAAAAATGTTAAAAAATTAAAAACTCCCACGGCTTTTATTTGATTACCTTTAATGGAGTTTTTTTATTACAGCACGACAGGGTAAATTGTGCACTACAAAATCCTGACATATAACATTATATAATAATGACGCAATAAAAATAACTGGGTTTTGGTCGGTTGCACCCAACAGGTAATTACATTATATTGTTATCCTCAAATGAAAATTCATAATTTAATGCTTGCAAACTGATATTTGAAATCACCTTTCTTTATTATTCCCCAATTTAAATATTAATTTAACACGTATGATTTAATTTTTTCATAATATGCATTATTACTAATTTAAATTACCACACATTTCAGTTAACCTGACTAAATCTAACCTAACTTAGTCCAACCTAATCTAATCTAACCAAACCATAGCTACCTAACCAAAACTTACCTATTTAATCACAATTTATTTAATTACAATTGATTTGCTCAAATATGCAGGGGTAAAATAGGAACGGTAAGATGGGATCCAAAGACTTATCCCTGATCCTTATTTCTCCACTAGCCTCTTCTTTGGCTGTCGATGCACTGAGAACATATATAAAATAATCAGAGTTCAACATAAAAAAAACACAGACGATATTCATCTGCGGCGGGATCACAATCTGAAAGAAATCGCGGCGGTTACAAACACAATACAAATATTGCGACGAAAGCGGGTAATGTCAGTAGGCTAGGTATGGATTACAATTAGGTAGGTTTATAAGGATGCATACTATTGTGCAAATCAATTATAAGGCTATCCAAGTTGAACCTTTATCAGCGCGACCATTGGAAATGCAGGTATAAGGTAGATACAGAAGGTATCATGAATAATTATTAGGAATATTCCCTGAATTTTTAATATTTTTTAGCATTTGGGATTCATAGTTTTTGTGCTGAAAAACCTAGATTTTTAAAAATAATTACATATAACATGTTTTTTTTAGCTTACGCTCAAAGTAATTTAGAAATCAGTATAAAATTATCATAAATACTAATATAGAAAATTCTCACTTTATTAACCGGATTCGCTAGAGTTTCAACATTAATTAATCAAAACTTTTTTCCTTTGAAAAATTTATAAAGGTACCTTTGTTTTGAGCAAGAAAATCAATTAGAACACTTAGTTTTTTATAATTTATTCAAAAGATTGGTAGTCACTTTGTGGCGTCATTATTAATAAATTAATTTAAAAGGGTACTGAGTATTCACCAGTTTATAAATATACTTTGATATCTACATGTTTCGAAAGCGATGCTTTCATCGTCAAGGATTATTAAGTATTATTAAGTACTCATATTTCTCTGACGATGAAAGCATCGCTTTCGAAACATGTAGATATCAATGTATATTTATAATGTGGTGAATACTAAGTATATTTTTAAATTAATTTACATATTTTTTTTTAATTTGTATTGTAACTCCACATAAGAGACCCTGAGGGAAATAGTTTCCCTCAAGGTTTATATCATCTTTGGGGATGCTGTGTGGAGGGTCTTTTACAGGATGGGAAAGAGTAAACCCGGGTCTTAAAGAAACCCGTGTTGTAAAAGAGAGGATCATTCCACAGTCTAGCTGTTGAACAAACCAGTAGTAGAAGCAACCCGTTCTCATGTGACAAATGTCAACCATGTGCAAATGTTGGGCGCGTTTGGCGTGTTTCACCGGTGCCGAAGTGATCAATGACGCTAGTTCCTCAGAGCATCTTTCATTAACATACCGGTAGAGCAAGGACATCATTCCAATCTGACGTCCGTGCTCCAAAGATTGCAAACCGTTTGTTAAGATATTACTTAATCTTACGATTTTTTGACAATTTTATTGCCAAGTAATAAAATATTTGTCATTATTATTAAATCCATGATAATGATAATATAATATAATAATAATATTTGGCAAAATGAGTAAATAAACCTAATAAACAAAAATGTCAACGTAGGAAAACATCAAGGGTAATCTTTTTTTGACGGATTTCGAAACTCAGTTCGGTGTACTTAGATTTAGTTCTTTTAAAATAATATTTTGATTTTGTTAAAGAACGCCGTTGAGGGGATATTTCACAAACAGTGCATCCTACGAGGAAGCCAATTATAATTGTTACCATAACCGTGGCAGCGTCGGCTGGCGGGCATTCTGAAATATCTGCATCCCCTGAAAGCATATTTCATCCCCCGTAGGTATATATTATTTAAGGAAAGATGATAAACTACCCACTTATTTGCGGGAACATCCGACGCGTGTTAATTCCACATCGTCGGAGGAAACCAAAATGAACGCCATTTTACTAAATATGTGGATATCATAAATTTTTAATAACGTCCCACGTACCCGTGCATGCTGAATCTTCCAATACTCAAAGTGTAGTGTTTCATTTAAAGCTTTTCTAATGTAATAATGATAGCTATTATAAAAAGGTAATTATTATTACGCCTGACAGCTGTTTCGCCTTCCGTAGGCATTATAAATCTGTGGAGAAGCCATTTATAGACGATCTATTTATATTATTTCTATGTAGGTAATTGAATTGATTAATGAAACTCATAAATTGTTTTCATTTTTACTACCGACCCTCTTATTGTTTTCTGAGAAAATTGACAGTAATTACTCATTACACTGTAGAGTTTCCCTACTTAAGGATTATAATATAATAATTCCTTTAAACGGCCTCCATGGTAAAACTCTCGACTACGAATCCGAAGGTCGCGGGTTCAAATCCCGGCGTGCGCAAGTAAATTTTATTTAATTAATTTGTTCTGTTTCACAATTAATTCATTAAAAATAATATATAATATATTTGCGCACGTTCCGGAGTGGAAGATACTCTCAGTATCGCCCTGGTGAAAGACCACCATTCAGAATTGAAACGTTGCTTGAAATGGCTTTTAGCCGTGTTTGGTGACTAGATCTGAATAGCCAGGTATTTCCCCACCTTCCTCTCCCCCTTAGCCATAGTCTCACTGGCTCCAGACGGTTGGGAGCAGTTGAGACTCTTGTGCGGTATTCATGTAATAAAAAAAGATTGGTATTCACTTTGTGGCGTCATTATTAAATAAATTAAATTAAAAATATACTTAGTATTCACCACTTTATGAATATACATTGATATCTACATGTTTCGAATATATGAATACATACATTATTATAGTGCCATTTATATTATTATTATTTATTGATCATGTGTGGGACTGCACTAACCTCCCCACATACCGGAATAAACATTTATTATTATTATTATAAAAAGAATCGCTTTCGAAACGTGTAGATGAGTGGTGAATACTAATAACAATAGTGGTGATACATGCAGTAATTTTAAGAGAAAATTGAAAGCTCTTTTCATATACGAATATTAAATAAACAAACTTTAACGAAGAGTGTTTAGGCTTTGTGTATTTTTTTTATTATTTCATTGAATAATAATATTTGATCATTATTTTTTCCCTTTACATTCTTGTAAATATTAATTGTGGCGTTTATTTACCATGTGTTACTTTATTTAGATATTGTGCACTTTTTCAAATTGTTTCTGTGTTCACAATCGTGTACACAATTCCTTAACCTGTCTAAATATTATTTTAAAGGTTTATTTAATTGTATCACATTAATCACTGAGAAATAGTTAGGATTCATGCGAGTTTTTTCTCCTTAAATAAATAAAAAAAAATGCTAATTATATTTTTGATTATAATGTAATATTGTTTAAATTTGACTAAAGGTCATTAAGGTGGTTTTCACTGGCGTTTCCAATCTAGTTTTAATTTGGAATGCAAGGGTTTTTTTCTTCATTTTTTCCCCCGCATAAATATTCTGACTTGTGTACAAGTAATAAAATTAGTATAAATATGCAGTGGAAAAAAAATATAAAAAAAACCTCTCGATTCCAAATTAAAATTAATTTGCAAACGCCAATACAGGAACCAATTGAAAACAACAACAAAATTTACGGAATTGACATTTTCATCAATACGAATGAATAGATTACTTACATGCTAATATATTATGCCCTGAAGCTATAATTGGAACATGATTGTTACAGTAAAGTGCATAACTTTTACTACAGTTATTAAGTAGTGTTTTCACTTTTATTATTGTTTGACCGCATAATAAAGTTTTGTATTTACATTTCGTTCATGAATATACAGACAATATGAAAGAATATTGTTTTGGGCCAATGTTTGTAATCAATTTTGCATTCAAAGTAGTATGTTTCTCAGCTTTGCAGCAACTTTTAACGTAAAAAGTTTTTATAATGGACTTTTTTCTGGAACATCCCTGAGGAAAAATTCTCTAATATTGTGAACTGTATATTTCGAATGCCGGACGATATGTCGATCTCCATCTTCCAGAAATCAGCATAATCTCGAAGGACCATCTAACCGGATTACAAAATTCTGAAAGACACGCAGACAGAATAAAAAAAGATGTAGAAATTGTTTGTAGGTGGATAAAAAGTATTATTTTTTATTAATTGATAAACTAAAGTTTTTAAGACAAGATTTTTGTGCATAGCGCAAAGAGTAACAATTATTTTTATTGAAAAAACAAATTGAAAAAACCTTCCGAGAAGGTTTTTTCAATTTGGATGAGTGTTTCAGGCTAATAATTATTGTTTATAAAAATAATAATAATTTTTTTATTTTTACTTTTTCTATTTGTTATATCTAACACTTCAAGTATTTAAAAAAAATCCAATTTAAGGGTATTCGCGGTCATGTATAACTCATCAGAAAAGAGCCGTTCTTATGTCTGAGAAGAGAGCCACGATTCTTATTTTGGTAGGTACATAATACTCCATTTGCTTCTATTTATAAAATGTTTCGTACAAAATATTTACGTATATAATTTATTTTTAGAGAAGCATGTAATTTTATTTATTTGTTTTGATTGGTCATTAATACAGCGCATTTCAATGGGGAGGTTATTGTTTTTATGGCTTGATAAATATGATGGCTTTGAAATTGTTTTAAAAGTTGAAAATTGAGTTGTTTTAAAATTAGGTGTTATAAATTGATTTTCTATAAATACTTCCGATTTTCTTTAAGATTTTTTTCTTTACTCATTTTTATAACAGAAACTTGCTTAAATACTTCTTCAACGTTTGGTATTGGAAATAGTGTAAAAAGTGATTTTTTTGAGAACGTTGAATTTTAAAAAATTACCGGTGACGATTCCTTGTGAAACTTTTACTGATGGATTTTCCATGAACCGTTAATTTATTAAAAGATTGATTTTTTTTTTGTTATTCATTCTACGGTTTTATCTGGCTAGACGCCTTTACACTGCTTTTGTTTACTCACGAGTTGGAGAACTTAATGGCACGACGTAGAATTTTTTTTTTTCAGAAAGAAACTAGTTTGGTTCTTGCTCTTGTTTTCTTTTATTGTTTTCCATAAAGGAGGCCTGTGGACGGGGTATTTTGTGAATACCGTCCAAGCTCTGCAAGCTGGAGACCAACTCTGTTTGCATTGCAATCATGGTATTACTCATTTTTTTAAAGTTTAATGGATGGTACATGCTCATCATTAAGGTTCTTTTGTTGTTTAATAAAAGGGAGATATTTTAGTGTATATATATTTTTTAAACAACTCTTTAAATGCCGTTAAATTTTAAGTCACGATTAGCAGAATAATTTTTCCAAGAACACCGGGGTAAGTGTAGAACATATTACTAATGAACTTGGGTCCACAAAAAAATTATGGTAGATATTATAAAAAGAAACCATGTGTGTTATGAATATTTTATATATCTGAACCACGAAGTTCATAAACAACCATTATTCTTTGAAATCAGTATAGATTTAATCGCGTATTTTAAAACAAGGACCATGAATAAACAAGAAAAACTTATACTTGTTTGCTTAATTTTTTTGTTCAACTATCTGAACCGGTAGGTACTTGATTACATATAAATATTCTGCGAAATTCAATTTGAAAAGTCACGTAATTGGTTTTAAAGACTCCAGTGATTTGAAATCACCAAAGGATAAATGAAAAACGTTAGGAAGTAGTCGCACCGGAACGGCGATTAATGTATTAACTTAGGAGCATTAAAAAAGAAAGAATATTATTGGACCCCGGAGACGGGAGTATAAAAATAAAAATAATAATTGAGATGGATGTTGAAACAACATTTCACTGGAAATACGAGAAATGTTTAAGAGAAAAAAAAATATTCGTATTTTATATTATTACTAGCTGAAGTACCCGGCGTTGCCCGGGGTTATAAATGGTTTGAAGGAAAATTTTGAGGCTGAGGATTTGTTACCCCTACTCCGTCTGCAACTACCCCTACCCCTACCCCTACCCCTACCCCTACCCCTACCCCTACCCCTACCCCTACCCCTTCCCCTACGCTACCCCCACCCATACCAGTTCCCCAACCCCCACCCTACCCCCACCCCTACCCCTACCCGTTCTCCTACCCCCACCCCTACCCCTACCCCTACCCTACCCCTACCCCTACCCCCACCCCTACCCCTACCCTTACCCCTAACCCCCACCCCCGGGACATTCTTCTTTATATAATAGATTCATAAACGAAGTGTAATTATTGAGAGTTTTTATCGATCTTATTAAATTTATAAAAATGTATTCCCCCAACAGAGTTAGGAACTGGAGCCATCAGAACCCCGGGATCTTATTTTGGAGAATATTGTGATACCGAAGGAAGTAGGGGAAGGGATGTAGAGGGGGAAGAAGAAGTTTACAAAGCGTCTGGCTATTCAGATCCGGTCGCTAAACAAAGTTACCGTAATTTCAAGATACGCCTGATTCCTAAATTTGCACTCTGAACCAGGTACAAATAACCATAATAATCTATTCGTATTTTAAGCTTACATTTAACATTTAAATTAGGGATACTATTGTTTCAATGGTTTCAGACAGTTGAGACTATGTGGAATCAGATAACAAAATATGTTTTATTTTAAATACTTTCCTATTACCAACAAACAGTTTTTTCCTCAACCCAATTTGGTCAAGCGTCTACGAGTATAACCAAATTATGCATATGTTTTCAGTCTCCTCAACCAAATGGAGTCAGTAATATTCCTCAGTTAAAATCATAACTTAAAATCGTCTCGAATCATTGAACGCCGTCGCGGCGGGTTTGGGGGCGGAATAGAAATATCACCAATGCTCCATATATCACGGAGTTCGCACTAAAAGTCGCTTTTCGTGTAACTTTATATCTTCACGAATTGAAAGAAATGCCATAAAATATTAAGTGCTACATTACCGTAATTGAATTTTAACTCATAAATATTTATAAAACGTCAAAAACGTGTAAAAAAAAATTCCCTCGCCATTTTTTCACTATAACAACCGCTATTTTGGTGTTTACTTCGTTCAACTTTTTAATAATAATATTACGATTACTTTTTTTACGGCTTTCCATTATACATCTCGGGAGCTCTTTTTCAATTCGTAAAGTTCTGGAGTTATGTTTTTATTTATTGGTGGTTTCCAGGCACCATAATACTGGTTATTTAAAAATGTATTGATCCGTATGCGAACCCATCAAATGAACTACCGAGCCACACATTTTTTACGGAACATCGTAAAACCATCAATATGATTTGGAACGGGTCGATTTTATTTTTACATAATCCTACTTTACGAGTACTTACCTACCAATGTTTTTTTTCGCATGCTTCTATTAACAATTTTTTTATGCGAAAGTGTCCCGTCTGGGGTATGGGGTGCTATGCATTCCTGTATTTACAATAATAATAATCATAATAATAATAATAAGAGAAAAAAAATTGTGATGGTTCACCTCAAGTGCGCTTTATACTAACTAACCTAACCTAATATAATTGTATATATGTGCAAATTAAAACTATGACATAAAATATTCACGACCAGATATTATTTTAATATAACAATTTAGAAACTAAGTGTGTAAATAATCAAATATCACGTAATATTAATAATAATAATTGGATAATTTGTATAGCGCCGTTTTTGTGAAAAATCACCTCGAGGACGCTGTACAGGCGGTACAAATAACAACAGGGCAAGAAAAATTACATGGCATTATACACATGGTTTTACACTGGATACTAAGGGAAATAAATAACAAGGGAGAAAACCGCAACTAAATAAGCTATGGAGGATTAAAATAAAAAAAATGTCCTGAAATTCTTTTTCTACGTACATGAATTTATGTTTTACATCGGATAAGATTTTTTGAATAATTTTGTTTTTAATACCCGTTTGAACTCTGCTAAATTCTGGATGGTAGCAATATTTGGATATAATAATATACAATGCCTCTTTGGATATATATTTGGATATAATAATATGAATATGAACTTCTTGTAATTTCTTCAAAAGATTGGTATTCACTTTGTGGCCCCATTATTAATAAATGAATTAAAAATTATTTTGTATTCCCCACTTTATTAATGTAAACATATCAACATGTTTCATATTTTATAGAAAACAATCATTATTTTGATATAAATAAAGGTTTGAAATTTTTTACATACAAATACAACCGGTTTAATAGAAGACAAATTTTAAATTTTAGAAATCGGAAAAAGCGTTAATAGTGAATTAAATTTAATTAATAATCAAATGTATTTTTTTAAAATTGCTATTGATTGAATTTATTTTCATATTAATATTAATAATAAAAATAATTTCTTTTTTAATTTCAAACATAAATTTTTTATTCAATGTTTTGTAATAATTTTTTAACAACGTTTTGATTAATTACTTACCTACTTTAAACAATTTTTGTTTATGTTTATAATTTGTCTATTCTTACATTACTGTGTTCTATATTTAACATTTGTGTGTACTTGACAATATTGACATTATTATTTTTTAGTATTCTATATATTCCTGCTGAAGAAAGCATCGATATGTGTATATTAATAAAGTGGTGAATACAAAATGATTATAAATTCAATTATGAATTTTTGATTAAAAAACCTTTGTAACTATGTAAAAAATCACATTATGATGGATTTCCTATGTAAGAAATCACATTATGATAGATTTCCTATGTAAAAAATCACATTATGATGGATTTCCTATGTAAAAAATCACATTATGATTGATTTCCTATGTAAAAAGTCACATTATGATGGATTTCCATCATGATCTGACAGTTTCAAAATAGAAAATAGTAGATTTGAGTGTACCCAATACATCAACACTATTGCATCGTTATTATGAGATCTATAGAACCATCCATAAGTATTTTATCATTATTTCTTAATACTCGTACTTACGGTCATCGTAATTGTACCACCTATAATAAACTATGCTTTTTTCTTTCCTAAAATCGAGTAAAAACATAAATAATTATTTAAATAAATGCGATGATTAAATAATATAGCCAATAACATGTGTTTTGGAATATTATTTCCTCTGCGTGCAGTATCTAAAGAGTGTTTATCTCAAGTGATCTGTCAGTTAAGTATGGTCTTGTATAATATTAATAATATGTACTTTTTAACGCGGCATCATGTTTCATGGGTCAAATGCATTGTACATATAATATGGTATTACAAATTGATGAACTGGTGAATGCAATTTGTTAGCCATAATTATTGAACAGATTGTCTATGGTCGGTGATAAGAAGCGCAGTGTTTTCTAATATTGTGTGCTGTGCGTGCTAAATAATATCTTCTCACGCTAAAACTTTACAATATTAGGCGTTAATCTAGAGTGAGCTGCCAGCTAAGAATGTTTCAGTATCTGTTTGTACATAATAAGATATACCCTAGCAAGTAATATTTGTACAGCTCCCTTTAAGTGATTTTTCACAACATAAACGGCGCTATATAAATCATAAAAACATTATTATTCGGTATGTACCACTTTTTTCACTTGAGAAAGTTCCTTTATACAGAAATGGTATTGCTACTACCAACTATGTCTAGAAACCTGGTAAGTGAATAAATTTTATTTAAAAAAAAATGCCTGTCAGACTAATGGCCTTTATCAAACACTGATTGTTTGTTTGAATACTGTTATTGCGTCACTTTTATAATAATTAAAATAACCATGTAAAATGTTTCACTAACATTGATCATTATAACCTGGGTATAAAATGTAAATAAACACTTTATTTTTATTTTTTTGAATGAATGACAAACATTACCGGATTACGAATAACCCAAAAATATTTAAAAATCTCCTACTACCATCACACTAAGCGGAAGATGTTGCTTGTGACGTGATGGAGTACTTAGCCAGCCGAGGAATTGAACTCACAATGCCTGGATGGGCCTGGACGCGATACGCAATAGAGTATTCATATCTAGTCTATTTTTTGCACGATCAGGAGTACCCCAAGGCTCTAATTTAGGCCCACTCCTCTTTTCCATCTTTATTAACGACATTTCAGAAGTTATTTTGAATTATAGGTATCTTCTTTTGGCTGACGACCTAAAACTAAAAAGGCTTCAATCGACTCCAGTCAGATATATATACAATTGTCGACTGGAGAAAGATAAATAAGATTGAGTTTAGCATATCTAAATATTTAATTTTGTCATTCACTAGGGCGTGTTATACTTAGTATTGCAGGTACACAATGGGCACCTGAAGTTTAAAACATGCCTCTACTCTGAAGGATCTTGGGATCATGTTTGATAGTAGGTTGACATTTCATGCTCATATCTAGATGGCTTGTGGCAGTTCATTGAGAATGCTGGGCTTTAGTCGACGAACTTCGAGGAATTTTGAGATACCATGTTCTCATAAATTCATTCAATTCCTTAGTAAGGAGTAGACTTGAGAGTGGGTCGATAATTTGTAGCCCACATCAGGTGAAGTATTCCCTCATGTTGGAGGGAGTTCAGAAGAAATTTTTGAGATTTCTCTACCTGAGGGAGTATGGCGACTACTCCTGGTTCTATCCTACCAACTTTCTCTTGGGTATACTTAGAATTAACCATCAGAAGGGATGTGCACAATGTTAAACATTTCTTTAGACTGATTCGTAGATAGTTTTAAACCTCAGATATTATGGAGAACATTCATTTCTATATTCCTAATGGTTATCTCCATCACTGAAAGCATACTGTTTTATCTTACAACCTGCAGTACCAACTTTCCAATGGTCATACCGGTGGGGAGGGCAATTTTGTTGTTGAACAAAATCAATTCGGATATTGACATATTTAGCATCCACGAAGCTACCTTTAAATGTCAAGCTTCATTGCTGTTAGTGTGAAATGTACCAACTTTAAATTTTTTAAATATATTTTACACGCCATGATTAATTCTTGCCATATAATGTCTACGTATATTAATACAATTTTTTAAAAATGTGTTATATTGCTAAGTTAAAAATCGAATTTAATTGAAATGCCATCTCAGTCACTGACCGGTCAAATGACTTACTACACATATTTTATATTTTAGTCTAGCTACTTTTTCTTAATCCTACAAACTCTTTCTACATTATTCTCTCCAATATATGGAAGAGAAAATGTTTACTTTTCACAACACCGTTTCACCGATCCACGGTTTACAGTTTCAGGTCACGAATCCGCATGAAACTTTTAAGCGGGGATCCATGAAGTTTCCACAATTTTCAAAATAATAATCTAGTGAAGGAAAATTTTCACACCGTTTTAATGCCCTTAGTTCCGAAGGGTGCAGGGTATAGGGGACGGGTGGAAGTGCAGGGGGCGGAAAACATTAGCTTCGCAGTGGTTGGTGTTCACTGCACGCGATGCGATATTAGGAAAACTATTATTTTTAGTTGATTTGAAAAGGAATGCCGGCAGATTTTAAAAGAAAGCCCGTGGAAAATGACTTTCTGCAGGTTTTATCAAGAATTTATGTATTTGACGACTAGTTTTCTAACTTCAGTAAATTCATCAATGGAGCACAAATAACAGTATAAAAGTAATAAAACAACTCCCCCGGTTCATTACCATAATGGATCACATTGGAGATAGTATGCACAAAAACCACTAGCGCACAGTCAAAGCACAATTTTTAGCGGAAGAAAAGTCTTGAATGTTCCCTTGATAAGAATGGGGTCTGAAATTATATAATATTATTAAATACATTCTGGAGTTTTATGTAAAACGTTTGAAAATGCTATCGCTGATTTTAAAGTTGTGCCTATTGCATCTATTTTGATATGTATTTAATAGAATTTCAATGATTACAGTTTATGAATTTTTATCACCGGAAACCTTAGACAATTTCTAATTACCCGTAGAAGTAACGGAAAAAAATAATTTGTAGAAATAAATAAATTTAGAAAGTGGCGTTATGAACCATTAAGTTCATACATAACAAGTTAGATATTGTGTATAGGATGAGTGACACTAGACAATATTTTATTCCGTGAATGTTGTCAGCTTTCTCAATTTGTTGTGCAGACGAGAGCCTTTGAAGGGGGAGTTTGGGGAGCGGACCGGGCGGCCTCCAGCCGTGCCGCCTGCGGTCGTGGGATTTATGGATCGCCGACCTGATGGATCCTGGACATCTTATTGAACCGCATCGCCACTTCTGATGACCTGCTGTCCTTGCTTGTGGGAACTGACAGCCACTCCTGCCGCGACGAGAGGCGCGCTGATCGTACGGACGGTTTTGTAACACATCGCTGCTCCTCTCGTGTACGAGGAACACGTCGTTAATCCTCAAGCCTGATGCCTCGTGGTGACAGTCGATAACATCCTGGTCATTCGCTTTAACACAAAAACAATTAATATATTTGTTACTTGTAATTCGTTGTTTTCATTCTATCTTAATCCTGATAAAATAGAGTACTTCTTCAAAAGGTTGGTATTAACTTTGTGCGTCATTATTAATAAATGAATTAAAAATTACTTTGTAATCACCGCTTTATTAATATATACATATCAACATGTTTCGAAAGCGAAGCTTTTTTCATCAGTACATACAGAATACTAAAAACATGATAATGTCAAGTGTAGACAAATGATACATATAGAACACAATAATGTAAGAATAGACAAATAATAAACATAAATATAAATTGATTAAAGTTGGTAAGTAATTAATCAAATAAAAAAAATATATATATACATATAATATAGAATACACGTATCGCTTTCGAAACACGTTGATATGTATATGTATTAATAAAGTGGCGAATACAAAGTAATTTTCAATTAATTTATTAATAATGACGCCACAAAGAGAACACCAATCTTTTGAAGAAATTATACTTAACACAGATCTGACTTGATTAATATTAGGTGAGTTGATTTATTACAAGTCATTAAATAACTTAATCGATTATCAATAATGTTAATCGACACTATTTATACTGACGGCCTCCATGGTCGAGGGGTAAGGCTCTCGACTACGAATCCGAAGGTCGCGGGTTCAAATCCCGGCGTGCGCAAATAATTTTTATTTTATTAATTTGTGTTGTTTCACAATTAATTCATTTTAAAAATAATATATAGCATATTTGCGCACGTTCCAGAGTGGAAGATACTCTCAGTATCGCCCAGGTGAAAGACCGCCATTCAGAATTTAAACGTTGCTTGAAATGGCTTTTAGCCGTGTTTGGTGACCAGATCTGAATAGCCAGGTATTCCCCACCTTCCTCTTCCCCTTCTCCTTCCCCTCCCCAATACCTTCAGCCTCACAACATTCCCCAATTGGTAATGCCATAGTCTCACTGGATCCAGACAGTTGGGACTCTTGTAAGATATTCATATAAAAAAAAAATATATATATACCATATATATAAACAATCATTCGTATTGATTTTAATAGTGACATAAGTCATTATTCTTGACAGATTATTCCATTAGTTTATCAGATCGTACTGAAATTTCGGCATCACAATATTAAGATCCGCGTCATTACCTTATCACTCTCAGTATTATCACATAATACTGCCTTAATACCATTTCGAACCACCTTAAACGATTTAATGATAATTCTGTCATATCATTCAAATATTGGCAATACTAACGATCGTGTTAGGTTCTCAGTAAGTTCATATACGTATAGTTTACTGCCCCGTATTACTTACTTTGCAATTTATTTATGTTATTTATTATTTATTTTTTATTTTTTATATAGGTATAGGCAAAAATATTTTTGAATAAGATTATTGTGAAATATATATTATTCAAAGACTTTAGTTTGTTACACATGTTTTTATTTTATATAGACCATAACTGTAAATTTTATTTATTAGAAGTTTTTTGAATATCCGTCAGTCAAACTACTAAAAAATAGTATATCGGACTTTTCTTAGAAATATTTTGGAAAATTTTATAATTTAAAAAAAAAATTAAACGATGGTGCATCTTTATCTTTTTTACGTGAGTACTACACGAGAGTCTCAGCGTGGTTCAAATCTCGGCGTGCGCAAGTAAATTTTATTTGATTACATTCTGTTATTTCACAATTTATTCCCTCCACACGGCATTCCCAAAGGTGGTATAGGTCTTGAGGGAAATTATTTCCCTCAGGCCTTCCTGTGTAGAGTTACTGTAAAAAAAATTGCATATTTGGGGCACGTTTCAGAGTGGTAGATGGTATCAGTATCGCCCTGATGAAAGACGACCATTCAGAATCGAAACGTTTCTTGAAATGGAGCCATGTTTGACGACCAGATGAAAATAGCCTGGTACTTCCCTACCTTCCTCTCCCCATCTCTTTCCACTCCCCATCTCCTTCCCCTCCTAAATATCTTCAGCCTCATAACATACCCCAATTGCAGATGCCAAAGTGTCACTGGCTGAAGACGGTTGGTAGCAGCTAGGACTCACGTTATCTAAATATGCATCATAATAATTATATTAACAACAACTACCTAGCCTCATAACATACCCCAATTGCAGATGCCAAAGTGTCACTGGCTGAAGACGGTTGAAGCAGCTAGGACTCACGTTATCTAAATACGCATCATTATAATTATATTAACAACAACTACCTAGCCTCATAACATACCCCAATTGCAGATGCCAAAGTGTCACTGGCTGAAGACGGTTGGTAGCAGCTAGGACTCACGTTATCTAAATATGCATCATAATAATTATATTAACAACATCTACCTAGCCTCATAACATACCCCAATTGCAGATGCCAAAGTGTCACTGGCTGAAGACGGTTGGTAGCAGCTAGGACTCACGTTATCTAAATATGCATCATTATAATTATATTAACAACAACTGCCTAGCCTCATAACATATCCCAATTGAAGATGCCAAAGTGTCACTGGCTGAAGATGGTTGGTAGCAGCTAGGACTCACGTTATCTAAATATGCATCATAATAATTATATTAACATCAACTACCTAGCCTCATAACATACCCCAATTGCAGATGCCAAAGTGTCACTGGCTGAAGACGGTTGGTAGCAGCTAGGACTCACGTTATCTAAATATGCATCATAATAATTATATTAACAACATCTACCTAGCCTCATAACATACCCCAATTGCAGATGCCAAAGTGTCACTGGCTGAAGACGGTTGGTAGCAGCTAGGACTCACGTTATCTAAATATGCATCATTATAATTATATTAACAACAACTACCTAGCCTCATAACATACCCCAATTGCAGATGCCAAAGTGTCACTGGCTGAAGACGGTTGGTAGCAGCTAGGACTCACGTTATCTAAATATGCATCATAATAATTATATTAACAACAACAACCTAGCCTCATAACATACCCCAATTGCAGATGCCAAAGTGTCACTGGCTGAAGACGGTTGGTAGCAGCTAGGACTCACGTTATCTAAATATGCATCATAATAATTATATTAACAACAACTACCTAGCCTCATAACATACCCCAATTGCAGATGCCAAAGTGTCACTTGCTGAAGACGGTTGGTAGCAGCTAGGACTCACGTTATCTAAATATGCATCATTATAATTATATTAACAACAACTGCCTAGCCTCATAACATATCCCAATTGCAGATGCCAAAGTGTCACTGGCTGAAGACGGTTGGTAGCAGCTAGGACTCACGTTATCTAAATATGCATCATTATGACTATATTAACAACAACTACCTAGCCTCATAACATACCCCAATTGCAGATGCCAAAGTGTCACTGGCTGAAGACGCTTGGTAGCAGCTAGGACTCACGTTATCTAAATATGCATCATTATAATTATATTAACAACAACTACCTAGCCTCATAACATACCCCAATTGCAGATGCCAAAGTGTCACTGGCTGAAGACGGTTGGTAGCAGCTAGGACTCACGTTATCTAAATATGCATCATAATAATTATATTAACAACAACAACCTAGCCTCATAACATACCCCAATTGCAGATGCCAAAGTGTCACTGGCTGAAGACGGTTGGTAGCAGCTAGGACTCACGTTATCTAAATATGCACCATAATAATTATATTAATAATAACTACCTAGCGGAACTCTTTTTATAAATTAACACCCTTTTAAACTAAATAAAACTATATATTAATTGATAAACTAAAGTTTTTAAGACAAGATTTTTGTGCATAGCGCAAAGGGTAACAATTATTTTTATAAACAATAATTATGAGCCTGAAACACTCATCCAAATTGAAAAAAACCTTCCGAGAAAAGATAAATGTCGCCGACAATTTATTCTTTTTGCTTATTATTTGTCTATACTTGTCATTATTTTTTGGATACTGTTTATCCTGATGATGGGAACTTTGCATCTGAAATGTGCAAAATTATACAACGAACACCCGCTTAGTATCAAACAAAGTAATTCAATCAATAATTGCATTAAGTCCAGCAAAACTTGGCTGAAGGAATTAACAGAATAAGAAGTGACTAGAATTGTTAAAACAACGTCATAGAAATTACTGGAAATACCCAAACCTTGAAGTTGTAATATTGAAGTCGCTGAAACCCCTTTATTCAAAACCTAGTTCGCCTCAGCACTCCCAGAGGGGAGGACTATGAAAGAAATTCTATAATATGTACGTATTTTTTATATTTATACCTTACCTTAAAATGTCGAAATTAATAAAAAAAAGTCAATATTCAAATATTAATAACAGTGGTTTAAACATAGTAATTCGTATTAATTTATTAATTATGACCCCACAAAGTGATTACGCATCTTTACGTGGTTATATTAATGCTCTCCTTTGTTTTAACCATTTATAGTTCAATTTAGTATGTGATTGCACATTTATGTTAGAATTTACTCAGTGTGAACGTGACCAAATAATAGACAACTTACTTCAATTTACAGTACCTTTCTATGGGTTTCAAATGTCATATTTATAAAGGTCATCAAGTGCATTATTCTTTCTACTTTTATCACCGAATTCGGAGTAAACAACATCCTTCATTAACTTACGAAGAACGCCTGCGTGGCCTCTTTCATACAAAACTTAATTATCGATTTGAGGACAAAATACTCATCCAAACTGAATGATATGTTTAAAAACTAAAAATACAGTAAATATCTAGTACGAATTAGAAGTATTTATGATTTATTTTTGTTTTAAAGTATGAAAAATAGGCCATTAAATAAACAATTTTCCATGATTTTATAAGCGACTTTGAAAATTATTTACGGGTTAACGGTTAAAAACATTTAACTCTCATATTTTCTATATAAATATGATTATATAAAATAAACAAATTTAAGTCCATATTAATGCTAATTTCAACATTTTAAAATTTTTTATTTCATATTTCATTATATTTTCATAGCAAACGGGTTAATTTTATTTTTGTTTTTCATTACTAGCCCCCAAATAATTACTAGTTGCCTCTGAAATTGCAAAAAAATCGATTTCATTGATGTCATTTTCGTAAGTTAAATATATATATATTACTTCTAATCCGTACTAGATATTTTCTATACCTTTTGATGAAAACAATGACAATTGGGCTTACGAAGTATAAACAAAGTATATTTTTTAATGAATTAATAAATTACTTCTAATCCGAACTAGATATTTTATATGCTTTTTGATGAAAGGAAGATCATTTGGTTTAGGTCAGTATTTTCACCTCACATACAAAATTACGTTTTGTATGAAACAGGCCGCGCAGCCGTTCTTCTTAATGTAACTATATTCAAGCCTTGCTAGACGACTTTATTATTCATCACAAATATAATATCAGTGTTAAACATTGAGTGTTTTTAATCTATCAAGTAACAATAATCCATTCGGGTAAAGAACTTCTCGACACAACTCAATCCATCATTCATTTTTTAAATGTTTTTGTAGATATACTTTTTAGTAAGATTCTCGTGAAATATATATGCTTTAAGTTCGTTATATGTTTGTTTATGTTTTTATTTTATATATATATAAATATGTTTTGTAACCTTAACCGTAAATTTTGTGTTTTGAATAACGAGCTTCCGTTAGAAAAACTATAAAAAAGCAGTTTATTGGACTTTTGCATTGTATTTTTTTTTTGTAAAATGTTAATAAAAAAAAATAAAAATTAATAAAGTCCAAGCTTCATAAACTTGGGCTGATCGAGCAATTCCTGGAACAAACAATTATTGAAAATAACATCAATAATTTCCAATGATCATGTTCAATCGATACAAATTTCATTGGTCAATTGGTTAAATTATTAGCCCATAAAAGTTTATATGAACAAAGGCATTATATTCCTTACTTTTATCAGTCTCAAAATACTTTCAGTAAGAGCAATTCTGTGGCACGAAATTATATTTCAGCACATTAATAACCTCGTATTATACAAACAGGCTAGAGCACACATGTATTAATTTTTATGAAGAATTAATTATTGTTCCTAAGCATAAACGTGGAGAAAAAATATTATGTTACATGATTCCTAGCTGTTTAAATATGTTACCGACTGAAATTAAAAAAAAAACAGTGTTAACCCTTACCACTCCATTATTTTTTAATATTTGTTGTCTGCCAAGTCTGATTTAAGTAATGTCAAAATATTAATTTACTGACAGGCAGTTAAAAAAAGGTTATTTTATAGTAATACAAAAGCGGAAACCAATGCAAAATCTTATTAAAACGTGAATTTAAATGTTTTTTATCGAATAATTACAAGAAACAACGTCATGTGTCAAGTTTTGCGAGCGAAAATAGCGCGCACGTTTTATCTTGTCGGCCGCCAGCCGACAACTGAGTTGTAGCGTACAAATAGTGATGTCGGCTGGCACCCGACAAAGGAGTGGTAAGGGTTAATGAATATATTGAAGACTTGGTTAGCTGAAAGAAACTGTTTGTATTAGATTATTAGGAAATATTAGATTATATTTAGATGCTGGATTTATTGTTGTTATTTATGTATTATATTTTTATGCATATAAGTAGAAATATTTTCTAATCAAATTGTAATGAAATATTTATGTTCTAAGACTTAAGTTTGTTACATATGTTTTTATTATATATGTATAAGTACCATAACTCTAAACTAATAAGATTTTGAATAACAACCACCCGTTAGTCAAACTGCTAAAAAAATATTCTCTATATTCCTGGTGAGGAAAACGTCGCTTTCGAAACATGTCGATATGTATATATTAATAAAGTGGTGATTGCAAAGAAATTTTCAATTTATATTTTACTAAAAAGTAGATAATCGGGAGTGTAACACATTTCATGTTATTTCAATTAAGTGGAAAACTTCAATAAGTTAATTCTATTTTTTTAATGTGTATCGCGTTCCGATAATTTTAAAGGCAAAGTCGCAAACAATGAGTTCTGGTGTCATGAAAATTTCCGGTAATTTTTTATCTGAACAACCTGATTTAATATAAGCATAAACAAGAATCTACCAGTTTAAGCGTGTTGAGCAGGTAGGGCAAGCCATTACCGATCGCGTTCAGGAACGTTCTAATCACCGACTATCGACCCCCTCAAACGATGTTCAGAAACCTTACCCGCTATTCCAGTTACACCCCTTAACCGGCAGGTGGTTCAACGCGAGCCTCTTTAGGGGAGGGATGGGGAGGGGGTCGGCAGTGACGTCATTCTCTTGTATTCATTCACAAAATCCCAGAGGGTTGCTCAAACAGGGCTGCTTAAATTCTACAGGTGTTACGGAAGGTACTTCGGGAAAATGGAAACATGTGTGAAGATTTTTAAGTGTCTACCTTTCGATCTCATTTACATAAACAAGAAATGTCTTCATGGAAGTATGGGAATAGATGGAAAATCAATACATATTCTCCATCTTAATAATATATAATATACAGTTTTTCCACATTCCGCTTTTAAGACAGCGTGTTTTTTTGTTTGTTTAATCTCAAGATCGCTCACATCATCGTATTTGTTGATAATGTAAAAACATAAATGTACAACTGACACATTTTCTTATTTTTTTTTAAAGTTAAACATATTTTCAACCACAATAATTTCTTTCGGAGTTATTGTATTATAATTGGTATTAAGGTTCTATGAAAAATCAACACGCGTATGAATCGACACACTTTTTAAAAGTGATATAAAGTCATTAAAAGTGAAAAAATAACTACCCCATACCAATAATTTTCGGTTTTAACCGCTATACTTTGTTAAGGTGTTATTTTATTTAATGCTTCTTTCATATTGTTTACCATGGCTTCTGATTTTTTATAAAACTAAGTTATTTGCTTCTTTCCGATATTGAGTCAATAATTTCTTAATCATTTTACTCTTATTGTATATTTTGAAATATCTTCTATTAGTCACTTTTCCGGAATATTGGCCATTTTTGTTTTTTTTTGTCATGACCGCATCAATGATAATAATGATTTGTAATTTCAGGTGTGCCCAATATTCCAACATTTAACAAGTTTCCATTGAATAAAACAAGATTAATTATTGTACTAGTAGTTTGTGTTATTTTGGTATATTTTTGAATGCTGTGCATTACTCTACTAATTATGTGTACCATTCTCTAGTGTTCAGAATGTCGAGATTTGTTAATAAGGGCCTTTACATTTTCGGTACCAGTCTAAATGATTCTTTTAGGTTTTTACGAAATCAGAACTCGAAGATTATCATTTAGAATATCTAAAATCATGGGCTGTACTAAAACTTCGTTCTGGCTTTGAATTGAATGTTCTCTCAAATGTGTAATTTTGTCATTTTTTCATTCTAGTATTATGTATATGCTGTTCTTTTTATGTAGCTCTTGTTTATTTCAATAAAAACACATAAATTTGTTGTAGACCACTTTTATTTTATTAAAACTCTACCGGTTTCGGAAGCACCCTTCCTTCATCAGGAGAATATTGAAACTAAAATAAAAGTGGTCTACAACAAATTTATGTGTTTTTTTTATTGTAAATTATGGCGAGCCACAAAGTTAATGCTTTTTACAAACTTGTTTATTTCATTTCGTGTTATGTATTTCGTGTAATTGGACATTGGTCCGTAAAAAAAAATAGTAGCCTTGTCAACAGACTGAAAAATTCTTTGCTTAAAACTTCTTAAATGATCATATCAGCAAATCCAGAATTAAAAAAAAATGCCCTTTATGTTCCTGATAATTTTAGAAGAGCAGATATTTTCTGGTTCCCAGATGCGGATGTAATCTGCCATTAGTAATGCCCCTAGGAAGAATGATCATGCTCTTAAATGAGCTAACGCCTGATGTCAGAAAATTTCCACGTTAATAGTGTTAAATAAAAATGCTGATAAATATGCAACGAACATTGGGTAATGTTGTAATGTAATAACCCACTTCTCAGTATGTTCATAAGAGCTAAAAAATATTACACATTTAAATAAGTCAATTGCACTCACGTCATTATAAAGCAATTAAGAAAAAATAAGGGAATACAAATTTCAAAGCACCTAAGAATAGATAATCTATTGTCATAATTATTTTCTCATTAAATCAGTTTCACCTGTAATAAACCATTTTAGGCATAATAAAATTGAAATTGTTTGGGGGGTAAATAGAATCATATAAATAAGCCGTCTCAACGTGGCCTAGTCACAGTTTTAAAATGGCCTCGAACGCCGAAACAGCTGTCACAATAATAATTAAAAAAAAACTAATGCAGAACGTTATTAAGATTTGATTTACATAAAATATGAAAAATAAATAAAAATAATGGTGATAATAATGTAATGTCCCTTTGATAGTGGAATAATTTCATAAAATGTACTAAAAAAAAACTCATTTAATTTATTTATCTCATTTAATCACCAGTTTTCAAAATAATTATTGAAGACACGTTTTACTGGCATTTAAGGAGTGATGAATTACATAGCGTACTTTTTAAAATTTTATTTTATTTTTGATTATAAATAAACATGTGAAATATAAAATAAGCTGAAATCATAAATATATAAACAGAATAAAGTTGAAGATACAAAATGGTACATACCCGAGTATTAGTTATTATATTTCGATAAGTATTTGGTCTTTTGTGTTTTTCTTAGTCCTCCTCATTAGGGGGTTGCTACCGTGCTGAGGCGGACTAGAGTTATTTATTTTGATATTATGTAATTAGGTGCGTCTTACATGTCATTTTTAGTGTGGTTTTTAATGTTGTTTCATTGACCCCTTTCAGCCATATTTTTATTCTTGACTTGTACTCACTAAACTTTTCTATTAGTTTTAAATCTGGAGGAAGGATGTTGTGGAGTATTGAAATACGTGTAGTTTCTTTGTCCGAAAGTGGTTTTTTATTACAAGAATGTTTTTTATGTCAATTTGGTTAGATCTAGTATCATGAATACGTGGTTTAGTGGAGGGTTTAGTTTTTCTGAAAGAAATTAGCACATAGGTTCTCAACGTGGGCGATAACGCCCCCGTGCCGGCGTTTGAGACTTTCAGGGGGGTAGTAGAAGACCCAGAAAAATAGTGGACGTTGAGATGGCACAGTTGGGGCGTGGGCAGGTAAAAAAATATAACAATTATTTTTATAAACAATAATTATTAGCCTGAAACACTCATCCAAATTGAAAAAACCTTCCGAGAAAAGATAAATGTCGCCGACAGGACACGAACCTGCACCCTTCTGATTGCCGGTAGGATGCTCTAACGTTGAGCTACGTCGGCTTATCGCAAACCCGCCAAGTTAATCAATATATACTAGTGTTTCATTCAATAATTACTGTTTTTTATTATATTTCACCTGTAAACAACCAACTTTATTAGTATGAGGAAGGCTTGTAACGGCTAAATCCCTCAATAGATGGCGTCGAGACAAATTATGTCTAAATTTTATTGGTGAAAAAACGTTATTTTTCACCAATAATTTTTTTGTTTTTGTTTTTTTTTCTCGGAAGGTTTTTTCAATTTGGATGAGTGTTTCAGGCTAATAATTATTGTTTACAAAAATAATTGTTACCCTTTGCGCTATGCACAAAAATCTTGTCTTAAAAACTTTAGTTTATCAATTAATAAAAAAAATATAGTCTGAAAAAGACAAAAAAATACGCTAATCACGTACTAATAACGCCACAGTGATTTCAAGGAACGATTCCAGGATGTTTTAAACATGGACATACCAGACTGGGTTTTGGATCCTTTTTCACATGTTGTTACAGCAGGATCATCCCAGTTAGAAGAAGAACTAATAAAATTGACAAAAAATGAGGAATTGAAAATTAAATTTAAGAATGGCTACAAAGAATTTCGACTGCAGAAGCCGATTTTACAACTGTACTCAGGATTATGGTTGATTGTTAAACGATTTCTGGTAGCATTCCCTTCGTCCTATTTAGCTGAACGCAGATATAATGCTGTAGAAACGTTGGTAACTAAAAAGAGAAATTGGCTCCATATTACTGGCGGCGACTTACGGTTGTTTTAAAATAAAATCGAGCCTGGTATTAAAAAAAAACTCCTTAAAATGCAACAAATTCAACCTTCTCGTTATAATTTCATTGTCTTTTGAATGTTAATACAAATACTTCTCAATATAATTAAGCATGCGTTTTAATTGTTCTCATCGAAACATTCTTCTTTAATCTAAGAGATAGGATGGGAGTCATATCCTATAGTACGATTATCTAATATTACAGTGTAATTACACGTTTACTTATAATTGTTGCAATAGGTGTTTCAGATTCGCGACAGATGGTAAGTAAAAAAAAATTGAGGGGGGGGTCGAAACTTTTGAGGAGTTCTGTCGATGGCGTTCTTATGGTTTCTCATTCCCCTTTGAATTGCATTTATGTTCTGTATATACTTAAATATCGCAGATCCCCACTCCTTGTCTAAACCTTCTGTTAATTTTTACTGTTAAGGTCATGTACAATTTTTGTAATTTTCATTTGAAATTGTTTTAAAATGTATGTTATCTCTCAGTAATATTATTTCTACTTCCGTATGGCGGTTATATTCGTGTAACATCTAATTTACTCGTAGATTGTTTATAATTTTTTTTTAAGTTTGTTCTTTTTTTTTTAACTTAAAATTGTTTTTTATTATGTTTTTGCTGAAAAATAAGTATCTTTATACATTTTTAATCATTTCAAAGTATAAAGGGCATTTTAAAGAGGGTTCACTTAAATAAAAATATACAAAAATGTACAAATTAGATACGAAGTAAAAAAAAAAAACCAAAATTTTTAATGAGAGTAAGAAATACAAGATGAACGGAAAACAATATATCAAGCAACAGTTGCACAGTAATTGAAATGCCCAAATTTATTATTATGGTAAAAAATGATTTCATATACTTTACTTTGCCCCTTTTGGCGGCGTGTGTTGTGTGGATTTCCTATCAAATGAAAAAAACATGCGTCGCATCTGTTACTTACACACATTTTTTAAATACCACCTATTTGAGTTTTATATTATTCTACGACAGATTAGTCATCATTTTATAGTAAAAGATTTCTCTTTTGAACATTCTCAACATTATAATAATATAAAAAAAGAAAATAAAAAAAGTTTTAAGGTTATTTATGGAGTAATTAAATATTTCTACTGCTTTACAAATATCGTTCAATAGCACCATTCTTCTTGTCAGGCTATGCAGGGCTGGAATAGTTGTTCTACCTTGAGGTATCTTTAACAAGTTGTGGCGACGAGTACGGCTGACAATATTGAACGCAAACGAAAAAACATCCGTGGTGGAGCCCCAGCCACGTTTCATACTTGCTTATCCACAGTTACATAAAATCGACGAGACCTCACTCACTGAACACATTTCATTGACATATTGAAGGTTAGTTATTGCGGGCCTTATTATGTGGATTTAATTTGGCCGGGCTATGATTGATTGAACTCGGGTCATGGTAATCGTGCGACTGACCTCATTCCCTAAAGGAAGAGTTGTAGGGCGGCATGTTATAACCGACCTTGTATTAGCACAGCTTTATTTCAACTCACTGTCAGAAAAAAATTAAATATGGAATAGAAAGGTCTTTGCAGTGTAGTTGAACCGCCCAGAGCCAGTGGAATTGCTAAACTGAGGTACGCTGTGAAGCTGAAAGTTTTTGAGGAAGAGAAATAGAAAGAGAGGAGGATAGCTAGCAAATACCTGATTAATCAAATTTATTGACTAAACATAGATATAATAACTTTAAGAATGGTAGCCTCTCACCGAGGCGGTGTTGGACCAAGGTTAATATCTCCCTACCCTTGAATTTACTAAAAAGTTTCCACATTATATATGTATTTAGTGTTTCTTCTCACTAAACCTTGGGATTTGAACTAACGAAGTTTGGATTCAGAATTCAGGGGGCTTGCGGCTAAGCTACAGAAGTCACCTGATCTGACTTTTACATTATTTACGACAGTAAAATAACTTTTCACTAACATATAAACGAATTAACCAGATCATACAAGCTTCTAGGCTTCGTAATTCAAAATTCATATTCATCACAAAACGCAAACACTGCGTATACAATACGCCAGTATTGAGTGGATTAGAGTCGAATTGTATCATTCGAAACGAACTAACTTACATTTTGTGCATTGAAAGAGTTCACAAGGATTTTTAAAAAATTTTATTTTGGCGTCTCTGCGGACGGTACCCTTGGCTATTCCTATCTATCTATATGTTGGGTATGATCAATTACTACTCCTTAGAGATACGTGGAGGTATTGCTCTACTAAAATATTTTTTCTTTTACTTAACGGTAATATATTTAACAGTGAGATTCAGACTCAAATAAATTTATTTGTATCAGAATCTCATCCTCGAGGATGCCATTACAACCTCTTGTATGGTCAAGCGAACCGAAAAAACTTATCTGTGAACCCACCTTTGAGGAGAACTACGTACTTCCTAAATATGATGATCCAAACAATCGATCTGTTTTTTATGTCCTATAACGCATTTACAGGGTTTTTGGCATTGAAAATGCATTGCAAAAACGGTACAATTGTAATGAATTAGATTAAATATCTGTAATATAATCATTATTTGTACAAATTGAATAAAATAAATAATTCATATATTTAATAGAAATATATATAAAAAGGAAGTTTAACAAAAGGGAAGTCAGCAATGTTTCTTGTGCTGACTGTGGTCAAATACAGATGTTTTATTTATGAAGCTCAAAAGATAAACGAAAGAAGAAAATAAGCAGGAAGAGGAAGATAGGATCGGGACAGTATATGCTCTCGGTATATTTTATATTCGTAAATAATTATAAAATAGTATACAAATCGGTAACAGATATAATTTCAGGTATCTTTTGATTCCGTTATAAACGATTCCGTTTTCCTGGGGGTGGTAACCCTAAATTACGAACAAACCCCTTCACAGTCTTATTGTGATAAATCTCTTGGAGAAGGTAAATCACAATGTATCCGCTGTACGGGTGACGTCATGGAAATGTAGAATTATGTGTCCACCATCAACTGGGGGCGGTGTAGGCAGGGAAAGGGACGATAGTATACGATATTACTATGAGGTGTGATTACAAGGAATCGTATAATAATGAAGGATTAGCAATCTAAACACAGATGTAATTATAGTGGTGACATAATGGAATTGCAGAATTATGTGCCCACCACCGACGGGGCGCAGTGTAGACAGGGATGGTGTAATAGTACTATGAGGCATGAGGTGTAATTTAATGGATTTACGAAATGTGAAGAGATGATCAATTTTCTGCTAGCTAAGTCCTCCATCGTTGCGCAAGTGACATTTTACGCATATAAACATGATAATAGGAAGAATTCAAATATCAGGTTATTCTTAAGTTGGGAAAGTTTGCATTTTTAATAGGAAAAAAAACTTTATTTCTACAAGGTATAATAAATACGGCCATGACATTATGAAATCGTAAAATTATAATCTTGGTTTCAAGATATGAAAATATTAAAAAAGCAATGGAATCTGAAAGACCGAAAACTAATTTGAGTTTATTTTTGAGCCTCTATTTTTAATATATATGTAATTTTTGGCAACATCTTAGAAAGCGTGGGGAAAAAATCGAAAATTTTGTCGCTTCGTAGAGACATTATTAAAATAAATTTTTTCAAAATATTGTAATAAATTTTCTTTTATATGCATATGCATATACATATTTTTTTTAATTGAAAATTTTTGGTACATAAGTGAATTTTGGTGCATAAGTGAATTTTGGTACATAAGTGAATTTTGGTATATAGTGAATTTTGGTACATAAGTAAATTATGGTACATAAGTGAATTTTGGTACATAAGTGATTTTTGGTACATAAGTGAATTTTGGTACATAAGTGAATTTTGGTACATAAGTGAATTTTGGTACATAAGTGAATTTTGGTACAAGAAAATATGATAAAAATAAAAATAAAATACATATAAAAATCCCACAAGGGCAAAGGTTGTATGTGGGTATTATAATAGTATTTTTTTATCACATTTCGATAGCTTATGTGAAAGTTTTCACTTTAAGCAAAAATTAAGGTATTCATTTTCTTAAAAGAATAAATGCTTGTGAAAATAAGAAAGAAAAAATATTACATAAAGTGATAATAAGAAAATTAAAATATGATATATAGTGAAAAAAAAATACATTTCATAAATTATGACAGTAAACAGAATTTACTGTTATTATCACATATACGTACATAAGTATAATAAGGTTTTAGTGGGCGTTTTAAAATCACGCATAAGTATGAAACTAATGTTTTGAAAGTAAGTTTTATAAAAGTGTACATGTTTTGTGTTATTGGTGTAATAAAAAATAAGAACATGAAATAAGGCATTGAATATCTATGCTGCCGTCGTAAGTAAAAACACAGTATCTTCCTCAGTGTAGTAAGATACTGTGTTTTTATTTACCACGGCAGTATATGTATCCACAAAAAACGAACGAAATTGAATATTTTACATGTTTGATGTCGGATATTTCTCGCCTTAATCTATTTTTCTACCACCAGATCTGACCCTGATAATGAATAATGAATGACAATGAATTTTTCGTGCTTTAAAATAAATAGCAGGATTACCATGAAAATGAATAATGACATGTATTTATTTTTATATACAATAATTATTAGCCTGAAACACTCATCCAAATTGAAAAAAACCTTTCCGAGCAAAGATAAATGTCGCCGACAGGACTCGAACCTGCACATATATTTATGTTTCTATTAATATTTCCATCTTACTCCATTTATCCAGAGGACACCCTGAAACATATTTTTCTTGGGATTCAGGATACTGACAATTGAATGAAATTATTTCATACCGCTGAAGATTCTATTTCCGTAACGAAAAATGGGATAATTGGCGAAGAAAATGGACAGATTGTTGATCGAACAATGTTAAGCTCAGAGGACATGTATAATACAGTATCGATGATATAAAATATTATAAAATGTTCCTCAATTACATGTTGTTGTTTTAGATGTAGGTATCGATCTTTTTTTTTTTCGGAATAAAGTTATGAAGTCGTGAATTCTTGCTCGTCGTTTGGGTTCCATAATTGAGTTGTCAGCGAAAGTAATGTCCTGTAAAGATTATTACTATATCTAAACAAAGAATAAATTTGAAAATTTTATTTCATTTCTAACATTTATTTATGTGTTTTCCACTATGAAATTATTCTACCCAAACAAACCTTCTTCTTTTGAATTCCATAGACTAACCTAAATAAAACATGGCGAGTTCAATGTTTTTCATACTAATTTTAAAACGTTATAGCAACAGTTTTACAAATTGGATTTCATTCAAACTACTCTCTAAACCTTCCCGGCACTAATAAAAATAAACTATGCTCTTTTCAACGAAACTGGTCGAGTAATTTTCGAAAAAATCAAAGACAGACAGACAATAATTCATTTATATATTATATACCATATAGAGATGTATAAATATTCGTTCAGAAAGGATATGATTCCGGAATCATTTACTCGTTCAATCATTTACGACATTCATTGAAAATCGAAACTTTGAATGAAATAACTGTAGAAGCCGTGTTTGATGACTAGATTCGATTAGTCAGGTACTTTCCAACCTTTCTCATTTCTATCCCCACTCCATGCACCCTCAAAAAACACCACAGTTCGGGATGTCATTGTTCTACTGGCTCCGGACAGTTCAGAATCTTGCGGAATTCACATCCATATAGCAAACAAAATATTCAGCCATCCATTCCACTCGATCCAGTTGTCATCCAATTTTAATGAATTATAGACAATACTGAAATAAAAATATTTGTATTTCTACAAAATCTCTCGTAGTCCCACCTAGCATATCGTAACAATGATACTAGTACCCACTTCCTAAAATACGATATAATCCAAATGAGGAACCACTTAAGGTTTGTAAGGTTCTTATTTGAATGCAAAGAGACGAAAATTTAATTAACAAATGTAATGACGAGGTGGGACTTGACAAAGAAAAGTACAAACCCTGGGGAATTTCATCAAATTTGGCTTCTTTGAAATATAATGAGAACCATTGTTAAGATAGATCACATTTTTGGTAAAAAATAAAACAAGGTGGTTATTTAAATAACAATTATACATTAG
The DNA here is from genome assembly GCA_022606495.2 of Halesus radiatus. NCBI lineage: Eukaryota > Metazoa > Arthropoda > Insecta > Trichoptera > Limnephilidae > Halesus > Halesus radiatus. Next base: position 1,639 of record JAHDVE020009507.1, on the reverse strand, counting down.
CTTCGACCATCAGGAATATCTGTTCCTCAAATATATATATTTTTTTCAGAATCAATGAAATCAGAGTGGTAGATAGATATTATCAGTATCGCCCTAGTAAAATACCACTATTCAGAATCGAAAAATTGCCTGAAACGTCTTTCGCCATATTTGATGATCTGATCTGAACAGCCAAATACTTCTTAATCCTCCTCCGCGCCATCTCCTACCCTTCCCAACTCCCTTCAGTCTCACGATGCCATAGTCCCACTTGTTTTGGACTAGCGATGGGTCATGACTCGTTTTGTTAAGAGCGGGAGTCACGGTAGCAGCTCAACATTTTAGTACGACTCAATTGAAAGACGGCTCATTTAAGAGCCGGCACATATTAAGAGCCGACTCCCGGTTCATGAGCTCATACCCCAGTTCACACGACTCCCACCTACTACGGCTCTCAGCTATGAGCGTTTAGGTGGAGGTACGTAATATCCGGATGACAGACTGTCAGGCGCCGTTCGGGTACTGTACAGCGCCCACACACGTGTAAATGCGGTAATTATTCTTATATCTACAAACGCATACGTGAACCTTTCAAAACAAATGCTTTAAGATTCGTCATGGCACCAAATATGAATTGCCATGGTCGTGGGCATAATTTAGCTTTGTAGAAGGTAGACACGTATACGATAATTTTATGTAAACAAATTAGCCGCGCAGTCGTTCCCCTTAAGAACTCTATCAAACCTCTGAGATATGTTTATCTTTTTAGATAAATAAATAATCTTTCTTAAGTGGTTTCAACAAAAAGAGTCACAGTTCAATTGAGCCTTGGTGCGGTTTACCAGGAGTCGTACGCTCACGACTCATCATAATAAGCCGGCACAAATGAACGGCTCGTTCATGAACGACTCATATCTACTTTGGACTGTCAGGAGCAGTTGTGACTCTTGCGCGGTATTCAAATTTTTAAAATCTACACATTTGATAATATTGACTTTATAAAAAAAGTTTGCTAGGTAATTATTAATTATTACGCGTGGCAGCTGTTTCGCCATCCGAGTGCATTATCAAATTTAATTCATTCGAAAGCCGAAATAGCTGTCACGCCTAATAATAAGTACCTAGCAGAACTTTAATAAATAAACCGTTACTGTAAATTTAATAATAATAGTTATTTTTAACACTTTCAGGAACGAATTATGAAGGACGTAAAAAACAAAATAATTTTTTGTGTTTTCTATAATATGTTCTAAATGTGGTAATTTTTTTTGTTTGTACCATAGTTTAGTAAATAAAATATTTTTATTTTATGAAGACTCGTATCAATTACAGTAATACAAAAAAAATGTGGAATCATGATTTGCATACTAAGGGACGCTTAGATGTTTTGGGCATGTAGAGCGAATGATGGAAGAGAGGAGTGTAAGGAGAATATACTCGTATGACGCGAATGTGAATGGAAGAAGAAGCCGGGGACGCCCGAGGAAGACATGGAACGATCAAGTGAATCAAATACTCGATTCGGGCCATGTCAGAAGTCGGAATAACAGAAGAGAATGTATGAGGCGTTGTATGAATGTGAATGAAGCAAGAAGTGTATGCCAAGATCGAGTTGTTTGGCGGTCCGTCCTCTCTGCCTACCTCTGCGGGGAAACGGCGT